>APFE030296243.1:2176-116514 GCA_000404065.3 Pinus taeda
GAACCTTGAGATTAACAAAAAGGCTGTGGAATCACCAGATGGCTGCGGAATCAGCAGATGGCTGCGGAATCGGCAGAGGGCTGCGGAATGCCTGTAAATATGTCAAAATCTAAAAAAAAACAGTCACACATTAGCAAAGCTCACTTGATCATGCTTAATGACATCTAATGTAATGATCTGGGTGGTTTTACATTGAAAATGAGGCAAAAGAGAGAGGTAAGTGATGAAAAATAGTAGGTAATAGTGGATGATGAGGTGTAAGTTAGAGGCTCTACACTTAATTATGAGAATCATCTTGATCCACCCATACATGTAAGCATTGTAACCACTCAATGAGACCTATATGCAAGCCATACATATATATAATCACACCATGAGTATCCTTTCCAATCATAAGGTAAATTTTCAATTCCGAAGATAAGTCTTCACATTCTTATGTTTTATGCATAAAACAAATATCTCATATAAACTGTACACACTCTTTTGTATACCTCACTTTCGCATAGAGTGCCCACATGTCATTTAATATGATAATATCTGCTTCAAATAATTATGCATAATAGTCTGAAACTGTGTCCTTATCCATAAGGAAAGTGAAATTTAACAACTGTGACACATATATGTCAACTATTTTATACATGTTTTGATGTTTTTCCCATATCAATGTGTACAATTAAGATATGTGTTGTGCAGTACTCCTCTATACATATAAAAATTGTGTAGTTGTGCACCCTACCTACTAATATATTTTCCAAGCTATTACTATTTGACCTATGCACATCATTTATAATAACCATGCCCCTACATAACCCTGAATCTGGTCCTAAATAAACTTGGGGAGGGTCTGATCATAAAAAAAAATTACCATATAGGTTAGAGTCAAACTAAATCATCATTCCACTTGTTCATGCACAAATTGGTGTATTAATTTCAATTGAGATTGGCCATGTTCTTTCCTTAGCCATTATTTCCACTATCTCATGCAATAGTTTAAATCTAAACACACAAACCCTTATAATATAAGTTATGTACATTGTAACAACGCACCTACATACTTAAAAACTTGTTGTCTAAAAATGTGCAGTTCCACAGGGAAACTTAGGAATTATGTAATAATTCCCATCATCCAACTTAATAATAGTATGGAAAACTGATGCCACAATGGCGTACTAGTGAATGCCAGCTCTTTCATACCATTGGGAATGAAATATCCACGGAGGCACAAGCAACAACGGATAAAGGGAGAACGTGGAAAATACTTCTAATTTATTCCTTTGTTGTCGTGGAGTGGTCATTTGATCAATAACTTGGTATTAATGCCGAATATACGATTGCTCCTTTAGACTCTCTTCACACCCATGTTTAACAATTTGGGTAGCTGAATATAAGTTAGTTTATTATGATTACAAAACTATGAGATATACTTGATAAAACTACCTCGATGGATTATGGAAATGGATTAATGAAGTCATAATCAGATTGATTTTTAGTCATGTCAAACCATCAATCAACGAAACCCAAGGAAACACACAATAAACAAAAAGAGACATTGACCTCCGACCGAAACCAGGTCGTATGATTGGGAAGTCTATCCCTTCCCCAGAATACAAAATAAAATCATTTGATTACTATGATGGTCTGCCTGAAAGTGCAGCTACAAAAGCAATGCTATATTAAACCCTCGCAAGCTTTAATGGCTATCAATTACAAAACTTCTTAAAGAGTGAGAGTGAAGCTTCCCGATTGAATACCATTCTACTGTTCACAATTTCTTTATCCCTCCAGGTTTTGAGATCTAAAAAAAAACATCCAAAATTATAACATACCCACACTCTCTTCACCAGGTTCAAAAGCAAGACCACTTTCGATGCCTACATGTCTTTATTTATGGAATAACCCATCATAATTTTATGTGTAGTCCTAGGAAGGACGGGTTTACATCCAACCCAAGCATGTCTTATATTGGCATACTAGCGTTCATATTACTGATGCTGCTACAACTTATTATATTAAGGTAACTTGAAATATATTGAAAATACCCAACGATACAGATAAACATCTAATCCTAAAGATAAGCTCTATCCACGTGCATGTAAGGATAATTGTTATCCTACTATAGGATTTTCATCCCTAGAGGATTTTGCAGTAATAAATTGTTTGTGTTTCGAAAATGACAACTCGTCAAGTCACCGCACCTACCCACCTTCAAATAAGTGGATAAGGCAAATAGAAAAGTGGTGTTGTGGATTGAAAAGGGAAACACCCATCCTCAAGATGATTTTGTCTGGGGATGTTGTTGTGCTTTAAAGGTGTTGTTGTGTTTTAATTAAAAAAAAAAAAAACACCATCTTCCTCAATGACTTTGAGAGGTAAAACTTGCCAAAAATAGCACCAAAGACCGTGTTGGGGCACACGCTCCCAACATTCCTATTATGAATTCACTCACAGATTCCACTTGTCGTCAATGCATGTGAGGAAATTATGTTCAGAAAGTAGGATTGTCAGTTGATCCAAAACATTGTTACCCATATAATCATTCTCAATCAGCCTATCCAACTCAATATTTTCTAGTTGATAAATTGTCAAATCATTTGAAATTTCAAAGGCCAAAAAATATGCAACCCAAACTGCAACCGAAGGGATAATGGCCTGAACTATCAAAAGATCTTGATCCCTCAATAAACTTGATAATACCCTGATATAGATGTTTACCCACCTTTTTAGAGAAAATGCAGTGCGCCGCCATCCACATTATTCATCTACACCAATTTGATCTCCTTTACATAGATCACTGTCAATTCTGAACTGCACTTTCCTTCAAACCGACCAGTCAGTGGAGTAAAACCTTGCAGTCTCCTGAGGGGACAAAGCCTAAAAGGATGCCCCTATTTATTTTCATTGCCGTCATAGTGCCACTCTGATGGTAAATGTGAGCGCCAAGAAGACAAATTTTGTATGGATAGGGTCGTACCCTGCCAAAGTAGCTGACGAGCTTCTAACTCTCTCAACCTTGTGATAGTGAGAATGGATCTAGCTTTGAGTTGGCCAAGGTCTAGTTCAAAACCGAATTTACTATCACCCACGTTCTCACTTTGCGAATTTGCAATGAATGTGTGTTATTATGTGCTCCTCCTCTAGCTGCCTTGTATGGGCACTTGCATTGGTGTCTGCCGATGTTGGTTGGTGCACTTAACGCTTTGCTTGTAGCTTCAATTGATGGTGTATATATAGCATGGACTTATTTGGTTGGTCCCTCAAACGGAACTCGTCTTCGCATAGGAGATAAATTGGCTGGGGCGATCGCGTTATTATATCGTGAAATGCCACTTTGTTGACCCATCAACCACTTTATTTACACAACTAACCATTGTATTCTCATGTTCCTATAAGCAGATACAAAAAACTGCTTTAATTATTAAAATTGATTCTCGTGTGGAATTAATATGGATTCATATGAGCATATCCGCTTTCCATTAGTAGGACTTTCCTGTGGTCTCCCTATAGGTTCATAAAACATTGACTATGATTTAAGGGAAGGAATTCTGAGAATTTTCCATTTATTCGACAAAATCTTAAGCCTTCTCTCTAACTACCATTTCTTTTGCAATTATAGGAATAAGAAATTCATCGGAATGTATATAAATATTGGTCTCAAATATAATATATATCATAACATATATATTATATACCATATTCTCTTGCTTCGACATGCCCCTTCGATAAATTATTTTACAATTTAGTTTCAATTGTTATGATTTCTAATGACTTAAGACACTACTCTAAAACTCATTGGAATAGAACCTACAACCTATTCATATTTGATAGTGATGGATTGAACCATAGGCTGAAATGTTTGAACTTAATGCTCCAATACCATTTTTCACATACCCCCTAGGCACCACACCACTAACTACCTATTAGGCATTACTTGATCCTCGATGTGGACCTTTGGGTTCCCTTAATAGAATTACTTACTACAACAAGAATAAGCCCTTCAACATTTCTATGCATGTACATTACAACTCGAAGGAAAGAATCAATCATGGGCATTCAACATGATGAGATTATGCATTCAAATGTTCAGTACTTTTATGACTTTATACAAGCATTAATGTAATCATTAACATAAATACATTGTAGCTAGCATTTCCATATATCATTGTCATAATCCTACGGGTGTAGTCGAAAGAATACTGACATATATCTTATGCAATACAAGCCTCAGTATATGTGATTCACTCAATAACGCATAATGCATATAATAGATAACATGAACCTTAGGCTATACAATTTCAAGTTTTAGAACATAATTATCTATAATATCTCATGCATATTTGTTCACCATACTAAAAACTGAGATAGCACATAAGTTTAAAGATGTGACAACACAACAATTATTGCATAAAACCCACATATTATGTTCCTTCATTGAATTTAACTTGGATTACATTTATGTGCCATAATTTTCACATGCATCCACATATAATCATATCATAAACGCCATTAACCTAGGAAAATCTACTCATGCATAGTGGTCACATGAAATTCATTCAATCATCTCATAGCAAGGAAACCTCAAGCAAATTCTCTCATATGCTAAATGAATTTACAACATAGAGGGTAAGGAACTAACATACAAAAGATCTTGCCATGGATCAACTGCCTCTTGTTGATCTCTTAAATGGGTATTTAATACCCTCTTTCATGATATGGTTTCCATTAGAGGAATCTCACTTTTATGGATCTTTTGTATCTATTTCCCTAGGCTTTTCCTAGAAACGCTCACCTTTATCTCCCGTGAGGCTTTTCCTCATAAAAGCTTTCCTTTATCTCCTACAATGATTTTATTTTTTTTCTTAAACTTAGCATCTTTCTCCAGCTCATTAAGTTAATGGATATTTATCTCCAAATCCATTAAGCTTATCTAGAATTGAATCTGGAAGTCTTGTCATGAAAGAAATATCAATTCCCATTCACCAATGGGGTTTTAATTGGCAAGAACCTCATCTCATGGTGTTTCATTTTCCAAGAGTTTTATATTATCTTTATTTATTTAACAATAAAGTATTTACTTTCATTGTTACACCTTGGACCTAGCTTTTCTTAGCTTAGATTAGCAGAGTTTTACATACAATGGAGGGGTGTTACAACTTTGTTTAGATTGCATTAATGTTTGGTTATATAATTTCTATAAGCAACAAATTAAGGTCCACATGAACTTTTCCAATAAAGGAAATTGTAGGAGACCATTTTCTTATCACCCTTTCCACCCTCGCTTGTCTAGTCGGTTATTATTAATAATTACACATAATCTAGTGGCATTGTCTCCTTGTCATTAATAAGGGTTCCTGAGGTGACAACTTGTTTTCCAAGTAGTTCATGTTTTTTTTTTTTTTTTACTTCAAGAAGAGTTGTGAATCTTTCGAAAAATTCAACAATTACTTCTTCAAGAGCATGAAGTAGAGCCTCCAATCTTGATGTATTTTAACTTTCATCTTATCCCTTGTCCTATTACCTCCCATCATCTCTACCTCCTCATATACCTTCCCTATCCATGGATCATGAAGTAGAGCCTCAAATCTTAGTAGATTTTAACACTTATTTTATCCGTTGTCCTATTTCCCCCACCATATCTACCACTCATGTACCTTCCCTTTCCATGGCTAAAAAGCCTTAGCCATATCTTCAACAATAGTTTTTCTATGGAATATAAGTCCAATCACCACCCACAAATTTTCCAACATAACTCATATCTATGAATTGAAACTTATGAGAATACAAGTAGGGAACTAACTGTTATTTCCTTAATACACATTTTATCCTAATGCTTGTAATTCCTCAATAGTGTTTAGGAAACCTTTGATGATAAATTAACATTTGAATATTGATTATGCTCATGGTATTCATGAACATAATTACTACATGTGATGAAAAATTCTTGTCGCAACTAATCAATATTGATATATATCCCTACCACATGCCAAATGAATGTTAAGAGTTATGTATCATTGTTAGTCAACATATCATCCAAAAATATACCCATAAATCTACCATTGTCAAATATTTGTTGAAATATTTGGTTTTGAACTTCTAATTTAAAACTTCACCTCATAAACTCTTTGTTGGGCATTTATGTTAGTCTTTCCCTACCCAAACATTCATGGGATATCTTATTGGTCCACGTGGATGCAATTTGAAGTCATGGATTGTAATTCTCCTAGTTTGAAGGTTCCATTTTGGTAACATAAGTTTGGAATTTTAAAATAGTTTCATAACTCTAACTGAGAGGATGGCTCAAATTTGGAAACAAATAAGAACAGAAAAAAATAGCCTAACAAAGACAGGAAGATGGAAGACCAAGTTCCAACATCACCTCTTCCAAATCTATACTCAAAAAGTAGAAGATAGAAGGAGAAATCACCTTATCATGCTCACATGACGTTGGCACATAATTTTAATAAAAATATTAATAACAAAATATATATATATTGGTCATTATAATATATTACATTTTCACTTTATAAATTAATTTATATCAACTTTATATCTTATATAACTTAAACGTAAGTAAAAAAAACTTATTACTTAGTACTGAGGAGATATGTAAATTCCTTCCCTTCAACTTTTCATAGGTTAAATATAGAATATATTAATAACAAAAGATATTTCAATTTATATATTAGATCAATTTTTATGTTACTTTAATCAATTTTACTTATCACTTGATTATATAAAAGTAATTGAAATAAATCTAAATATTACACAAAGATTCATTATTCTTGATTTCCATTCTTTTTTTCATTAATAGCTACGTAGGTTAGCATCTATAATGTTCATGTAAATAAAAGACAATCTACCTACCAAAATGTTGTGACTGATTTGTTTTTTGCTGGTCATGGAATTTGGAGATGTATTTAAGAAGCTATTCATACCAAAAAATATCTTAATTCTTTATATTATATAAATAGTTCACTTTAATTTAATATCCAATATCAACCTTGATATATAAAGATTAATTGAAATTAAAAAACCAATAGTCTAATAATATTATATATTCTAAGAAGAGGTTAGTCCTTTGGTAGTCTTAATATTAGATGAAAGCACAATCCACCCGCCAAAGATGTTGTTATTAAGACTATTTTTTTCTATGGGTTCACGACCTGGAAATGGCTAACTATTAAGCCCATGGAATAGTATAACCTTGGGAGTTGTTGTTAGTAGAATTGTGTCAAACTATATTTCATAATACCATATCTTTCTTCATACAAATTTTAATTTTAATTGCAAAATTCCATACCATCCAATTAATTTACAACTTTTAAATTTAATTCTTAACCAATTTTTTGTTTGTTTTTACTAACTGTGAATGGCTCTTTTTTTTCTTCTTCTTCTTTTTTTTTAGTAAGAAAAAGACACTAGTTGATATTAATGTATGAAAAACTAGTACATCCTGCCCAGTCGGAAGCTGCATATAGAGTCCATCATATGTGGGCACGTGCATCATATGAGATACAATGAGAAACAAACACAAAAATTAAAGCAATAACATACAAAGAGTAGATCCTCCAAGGCCTCAGGCCAAAACCAGGTGCCCATAACCATTCGCCAAAGTATGAGAACAAAAAACTTAACTATCATATAGGCCATCAAAAGTCAGTGAAAGAAAAAGTCATTTTAAGAGAAAATACCAAAATAATGTATGGTGTCATGAGTGACCATACTGTGTAACAGAAACAGAAAACCATCATCCAAGAAGTGGCATGTTGTCAACATCCATAGAGTTTTCATCCATCTCTAGAGTATATGAATGCTTCCAGTGGAGTCCATAATTCCTAGCTTGGCATCTATAGTAATATTAAATTCTCTGTAAATATTTTGGAAGGTAATATTTTGAAATGTACCTTTGAGATATACAATGTTCCTAAGCCAACCCCGTAAATGAGGATGGGAAATAGTGGAAATTCCCAGCACGTGATTGATAATAGCTTGTGAGTCACCATAGATCTATAGTATCTGAATATACAAGAATGTGGAGAACCATAATAATCCCCAAAGGGCAATGACTTCAGCTCTCATGTTAGTCCCCTTACCTCCAGTGCAATGGATTCTATAACGTTGGTTATGGTTAATGCGGATCCACATCTTGCGTCCACAAATTGCTCCATATTCTGCACCATCGAAGTAACCAGCTAAGAAGGATATATTCAGGGCATTTTTTTCTATGAGTGGCCGCTGGAGGCACTGTATTAGACAGTAGCTGAGGTCTCAACCAGGAGAGTATATTGTTGATATTTTGGTCAACATTGAGACTTTTACCCTAAAAAATAATGTAATTCCTTTCCTTCCAGGTTTCCCATAAAATCAAAAGGGGGATTGTCATCTTTCTTTTGTCCTTCCAACTCCACCATATCAAGCAAGCATCAATTGACTCATGTGCAATATGTGTGAATGAGAAAAAACAAGAGATCTTGGTCCTTACCTATACAACAATTAGGCAATGCAGTAGGATTTGCAAATTGTTCTCCTCCTTCAGTCTGCATAAGATGCATTGTCCAGGTCCATTTATGCCTCTCTTCCTCAGATTTTCCCAAGTCAATGTATTATTTTTCCATGCTAGCCTGGTATATAGAATGATCTTGATTGGGACCTAGACCTTCGAGAATCTATAAACCAACTAATGTTTTGTGTATTGAGTATGCTGCAGAAGATGTATAGGTAGTGTTTGGTCAATTTAGTGTCCTAAATTGCTCTACATAAATTATCAATCCGGGTATCGTAAACTAATGAAGTGTAGTGCACTGTTTGTGTTATATAACCTTTCTTACTTCATTGTTTTTGTGTTTTACATTGTTTTAGGCGGTTTTTGGTCTTTAAATTCGTAATGATTTACAATGTAATTATCAAAAACTTAAATCTAACTTTCGTAAAATCTAAAAATGAAAATAGAGCTTAAGAAAGAATTGAAAATAGAGCTAAGAAATACCTGGAAGCAAAACTTAAGTAAGAAATGAAAACAAATTTCCTATCCCTATTTTACCATTATTTCCAAATCATGACTTTAAAGCTGAAAGTGAAATTTTCAACTGATGTCTAACTAATTACGAAAATAAAACTAGTTGAAATACTTAGTTACTCTGCCTCTCAATTTTGGGAGAAAGTCTCCTTGGGATGACATTTGAGGAATTCTGTACTTCATTAATCTAAGAGAAAACAAATACAAAGATGCAGCAATAACTCATTGCATAAATGAAATGTTAAACCACTTAGTTAAGGATGAGTTATCAACTTGAAGAGTTTTTCATAAACATTTATTAACACCATGAGTCAACAAACTAAAAATAAAATGGCAAAGACAGCAAATGACATTGATCAATGAAGTAAACTAGATTACCCTACTGAGTTTGATCTTCTAAACTACTGATAAATTAAAAAGAGATCAAGCAAACAGAATCTACTATAAATTATGTACACCGTTAATAAGAAAATGATGGAAATTGCATTATAAACATTGTTAGTAAGAAAACGATTATAAACACTGTGAAAGAAAATGATGAAATTACAGTTAACAAGAAGAAGAAAAATAAAATGAAATGAAACCTTTTTCAGTGCGGGGGCCCTCTACAACTGATTAGGCTACGCTTGCTCAGTCAACTCCAAGAAAACTCCTTCAGATTTTCATAAAACATGCGGTCTTCATATTAAAAATAGGGACACAAAATGCCAAGAAATTACAGAGTTTAGAACTTCGATTTCACGATAAAACTATCACTATTACCACTAACTTCTTTGGTCCTTTACAAAGGTATTTATAAGAAAAAAAATACAACTGTTCGTGGAGAAAAACATGCTACAGAAAAACACGTAGAAGCCAGACATGCAGAATTTCTTCCTCAGCTGTTGGAGACATAAATCCAAGACATGGTGGCTGTTGGATTCGGTTGTATAAGTGGTTGTTGGAGTCTGTAGGTACAGGTAGTTGTTCTGAATAACGCTTCCCATCACTGTGAAACATGTTAATTAACCACGAAACAAAGTCTTGTTACCTTCATTCTCTGCGTTTGACTTATCCATTGACCATAGTCTTATGCCATATTCTTTGTCGACCCGGGCTAAGTGAATAGGACAGGGTCCATGTCACAATGATTTCCAAGCTGCCCATGTAGTGAGTTTCTCCTTATGACACCTAGAACCTGTTAGAGCATGATGGTAGCTTTGGAACAGTCGATTAGCTGCAGAATAGGTTATGTTCTGTAGCTAATATACAAAAATTTATTCAAACAACAAAACATAAAACAATAACATGTAAATCACTAAATGTCCTCCTCAAGATAGTATATACTGGTCATTTGTGATGATAATGCATCTTTATCATGGAAAAACAAAGAAAACGAATGAGAAGAGTTGCTAGGGAAAGAGTAATTTTGAGGTTCAGCATACCCCCACTGCAAAATCATTGCATGTCCCCATGCAATTTTCAAAAATGTGAACTTCTTTCTCTTATTGCATCTATTCTGACTCTTTTTCCAGCACATCCAACTTTCTTCTCTTGCTCTTCTTTGAAGTGACAACCATCCTTGGTTTCTTCATGAGAAGTCTATATTTAAGGTTGATCACTATCTTGTTCAAGTTTCTATTCTTCCTCTTCAACTTCCTATTTTTCTTGTACCATAGGCCTAGGTGTAGTATGGTATTTTCATGAATAGCTTTATCCAATTCGCTTTGTTCCTTTAGGGATTCATTTTCTTTCTTAATATTCCTGTTCAATATCTCCAACTCATATATTTCTTGTTTGAGTGAGTCAGTCAGAGGTTCTTGTGGATTCACAAGTTGTTCTGGATTGGCTAACGAGCCTGGATCCCTTGAGGCATTTTTTTTTTCTAGCGATTCTATGTAATCATAAATTTGTTGTTGTATTGGATCTATGTCTGGGGATCCTCTGCTGGGGCTACCTTCAAAACACTATCTAGCAGAGTTTTGAGGACTGTATGTAAATGGAATATTTTCAGCAGATGATATTGGGGTTTCTCCTTCTAGACTGATGAACTATGTTTCCTTTGATGATACCTTCTTTACCATTCCTCTGAGCCTAGAGCTTCTTCTAAGGGGTTTTAAATTCTCCTCCTTTACACCCTTTTTCTCTTTTCCCATTTTTTCCTTCCCCTTGATTTGTCTCTTAACTCTATCATTTTTTCAGAGATTGGTTGTTCATCATCTGGTTGTAATGGAGATTCAGGTGTGTTCTTAGTTCATTCCACCAGCTTTCTATTTTATCTTCTTCCTCTGCTTGATTTTCTTTCTGACCTCTCTTAATAATTCAAAGATTGGTTCTTCTTCATCATTTTTCTGTATTGAAGGCTCAGGGTTGCTTTGAATGGTGAGATTAGTCTTCTTTCTCCTACTCTTTCTGCACTATCTTTTTCAGGAGATTTCGGTGTCTCTTGGAAATGGTTTCTTATCAGAAAATTTTCCCAGATGTCCCCTATTTTCTTTACATGATATGCAACCAGGATTTTGACCAATCTGTGATGGTACATGGTTCTTTCCAGAAATTCAATTTTCTTTTGTACATTTGAAGCCATTCTCCTTAGACTGTTTAGAAGGAAGAAAGGGAGATTGATGTTTCCATTGTCTAAAAAATTCATCAATAAACATATATGATAAACATACATACATCTAAATCTTCCCTCACAAGTAATAAATTTTTGTAATATCAAAAGCATGCTTCTCCATTTATTTTTTAGTGCTGAAATACGAATTCCTTTCCTAAACACAGTGACATCCATACTTGGGTTCTTGAGGATTACCTTCCATGATTCACTATGAAATTCTTTGTTTTTGAACCACCTCTCACCAAGTCTTGGCAGTTCTGTAGCCTCTGCTATGTAAGATTCTGTTATTGCAAACTTGATGTCCTCAATCTCCACTTCTATACCATCAAATGATCTAGCGAAAGATTTTGTGATATCCATCAAATTTTTCAATGAACTTGAGCCATCCAGTCTTCTGTAGCATTTCCTTGAGTTTTGGGTACCCTTCCATAAATTTTTCCCCTACAGGCTCTTCCCTGACAATGAGTCCCATGGTATTTGTTTTGTAGAATTTACTAACCTCAAAATTACTCTCACTGTCTATAAAATGAGTGCTATTTAGGAAATGGAATGACTGTGTGTATGGAAATGGAATGACTTGTATATATAAAATGGAAATATTGTGTATATGAAATGGTTGTGTGAATATGAGAGAAAAACTTAAGATTTGGCATGTAATAAATAGACAGTAAGGGTTTAAAGAGTCGTAGATAGGTGTGTCACATCGTTATCTTGACCATTAACAGGTGTAGTTGTGGAGGATCGTTGAGTACAGGTTATGGATTTTGAAGCGGAGATTTGTTATGAAAGAATCACTGAGACCATTTGTCATTAAAGACAGAAGGTATGGCGGAGGCATCGTGGTGGTCAAATCAAATGATGGTTGATTAAGGAGACATTTGATTATACATACTATGCAAACTTATGTTTTCAAAATGCTTTTTGAAATAAATTTTTGCATTTACCTTTGGAACCTTTACCTTTCGCTTGCTAATTTTTTTTGTATGTTGATCCACAGGTATCTTGAGCATGATTGGCCTTCAAAAAATTATTTTTATTCAATTCCCTACATACATGGTTTTATTATGAACTGTACACTTGTGCCTAAATTGATAAACAAATTGTAGTTGCAGAATTAGATTAGCTGCAGAACATAATCAGCTGCAGAACATGAAACAGGAAGTGAAATATGGCTTATGGATCATGAATGAAATGGAAATGGCTATGTAAGTGAAATAAAATGAGATGTAAGACAAGATGATAAATGAAATGGATATGGAATGAATACTGAAAAAGAAAAAAATTATTGATGAAATATGACAATGGGATGAAGTGAAACTGTAAAAATAAAACGGAGTGAGGTGAGATGAGATGATGAATTTTGCAAAATCTAAACTATAGAGTGACTATGGCTTTTTGTCACTACTTATTACAGAAAGAAAATGGAAAATATAGGGTGTCAGAAACCTCTGATTTTCACCCTGTATATTTTATATAAGTATGTCAATCAATGATTGGTTTTCAACCTTATACAATTTATTATATTTTTTTTATTTGCTTTTTTTTCATAGGAAAAATAAAGACTAAGTTAGTGGAGAAGAAGGATTCTTCTTCACTAACTTCATTTCAGAATTGTCTTGGAAAATCTTGATGAACTCCTCTTTTGAAATTGGTTTCAGATATATTTTTAATCTATGGCCATTCACAAGAAGAGGAGTTTTACTTTCATCTATTGTTATGATCCTCACTGCTCCATTACTAAAGACTTTTTCAATCTCATATGGCCCAAGCCAATGAATTTGAAACTTCCCTTGAAAATCTTTAAACTTTGAATCAAATAACAACGCCCAATATCCCACTTGAAACCTCTTGTCCTTGACATAGTTTTCATGCCATTTAGCCCTCTATTGTTGGACTATACCATTCCTTTGAACTGCCGCTTGCCTGATTTCATCAAGTTCATTTAATTGCTCCAGCTTATGCTTTTCTGCCTCTAATAAATCTAGTCCTAGTTGGACTGCCATCTTGAAAGTTCTGATTTGGAACTCTTTGGGGAACATAACTTGTTTCCCATAAATAAGTTCATAGGGTGTATGTCCCGTTGTGTTCCTTCATTTAGTTCTATAGGCCCATAAGGTTCTAGGAAGCCTTTCTGCCCAGCCTCTTCTATGTAGATGCAAAACCTTGGTGAGGATTCCTTCAATCACTTTATTTGTAGATTCCACTTGACCATTTTCTTGTGGATGATAGGGAGTAGATTTCCTATACTTGATCTTGTATTCTTCCACAAGCCCTTCCACCATGTTAGATGTGAATTGAGATCCTTGATCTGTCACAATTTCTCTTGGAACACCAAAACGAGTGAAGATGTCCTAAAAAAGAAAATTAACTACAGATTTTTCATTAGCAAAAGGTAATGCTTTGGCTTCTACCCACTTAGTGAGATAATCAGTGCACACCAATATGTACTTTTTCTGCTTAGATGGAGGATTAATTGGTCCAATAAAGTCTAAGGCCCACTTTTCAAAAGGTTTGATGACTACCTGAGTTTGTAATGGCATTTCATTTGAGGCAATAGGTTTCCCTGCCGTTTGGCAGTTGTCACATCTACTGACATATTCTTTAACATCTTTGAATATGGATGGCCAATAATATCCTAAAGAAAGGATTTTATAGGCTATCCTCTTGTCATCAAAGTGTCCACCATATGGCTCATCATGACATGCCTTAAGAATCTCGAGCATTTCATCTTCCCTGACACACCTTCTGATCATAAGATCTGGCCCTGTTTTATTCAATTTGTTAGTGATCCATGAATATCTTGCACTTTCTTGAATAATTTTTCTTTTCTCTCTAGGAAACAAATGTGAAGGTAACTTTCCTTTGACCAAGTAGTTAGCAATATCTACAAACCAAATAATTTGAGTATTCACTGCAGAATCTTCTTTGATATTCTGAATCCTAGACAAGAAATCAGCAATTATGTTTTGTTTTCCAGGTTTGTCTAGCATAGTAATGTTGAATTCATGCAAAAGTAAAATCCATCTTGTGATTCTTTCATTTTCATCAAATATCTAATTGTAGAGTGATCTGTATAGACAAAGGTTTCATAGCCTATTATATAGTTCATGAATTTGTTAATTGCATGAACAACAACTAAAAATTCCTTTTCAATCACAGTATAATTCAACTCAGTGGGAGTCAAATTCTTACTTGTATAGTAAATGGCATAAGGAATCAAATATTTTGTCCCAATATAGCTCCCAGAGCTGTATCTGAAGCATCTGTGGAAATATGGAAAGGGAGTTTCCAATTTGGACCTCTTAAAATGGGTGCTTCAGAAATTTTTGCTTTCAAGGTTTCAAATTCCAACTAGCAATCATAATTCCAATTGAATTCACAATCTTTGGTAAGAAATTTGAAGAGTGGGGATGTTGTTTTAGTGAAGTTTTCTATAAATATTCTATAGTACCCTGTAAATCCCAAAAAACATCTAACATCCTTTTGGCAATTTGGAATTGATAATTTAGAGATGACTTCAACTTTAGATTTGTCAACTTTATTTCCATCTCCTGAAATGTGATGTCCTAAAACAATACCTTCTGTAAACATCATAAAAAAAATTTCACGGCTTAGTGAAAGGTTTGTTTCCTTACATCTTTTAAGAATTTTTTCCAAATTTTCCAAAGCTTCTTCAAATATATTTCCATAGAATGTAAAATCATCCATATATACCTCTACACAATCATGTATCAAATTAGGGAAAATTCCCAGTACTTCTCTTTGGAATGTTGCAGGTGCATTAAATTACCCAAAAGGAAGTACTCGGTAGGCATAAGTTTCCCATGGACAAGTAAATGTGGTCTTATCTTGATCTTCAGATGCTACCTGAATTTGATTATAACCACTAAAACCATCCAAAAATGAGAAATACTTCTTACCTGCTAATGTATCTAAGACTTGATCTATAAAAGGAAAAGGAAAATGATCTTTAAGGGTTGCTTTATTCAATTCTCGGTAATCAATACACACCCTCCATTTACCATTCTTTTCAGGCACAATTACCAAAGGAGAAACCCATTGGCTATCTAAAATTGGGTAAATAAAGTTTACATTCAGTAATTTTTGGAGTTCTTCTTTCACAATCTCTCTAAGATTTGGATTCATCCTTCTCTGAGGTTGTTTGATAGGTTTACCATTTTCCTCAATATAGATGTGATGGATACAAGTCTTAGCATTAATGTCTTGCATGTAGGTGTATTCCCATGCAAATGCAGCAAAATGTTTTGTAATGTTTAGATTAGCTCTTCCTGTTGTACTTTCTCCAAGTTTTTGTTTATGTTCAATGTTCTACCTGGAAAAATTTCAATTGTAGAGCTACCAAACTCTTCCATAGAATAGAGAGACATCTGCCTAGATGAAAAATATTTCACATTAGATTTTTCTTGAAATTTCTCATGGTCATATTTTGAAGATGATTCGAAATTTTCCAATGTATTCAAAATTTGACTATCTTCACTAATTTGTGAAATAGTAAAGAGAGGCCGAATATCATATTCATCATCAATCCATTCTTTGTCATCTATCTCCGTGATTTCTTTTGCTGGAGGGTATAGAGTAAATTTCTTTGTTGAATTACCATAAAAAAATATACATGTCACCAAATCTACAACTAATAAAAGCATCAAAAGTGGCCAGCCAAGGTCTTCCTAGTATGAGTGGATGTCCTCCTAGATTGTTCTTGGGAGTTAAGATGATGAAATCAACAGGATATTCCCAAGAATCTAAGGATATTGAAATATATTCTAACACACCATGTGGTTTGATTACTGATCTATCTACTAGTTGCAGTAAGGTAGGTGTGTAGAGAATATTAGGAAGCTTGAGTTGCTCCATAGTTTGTTTGCTCAGGATGTTTATTGTTGCCCCTAAGTCAATCAATGTATTTGGAATTTCAACTGCATTGGTATGTGTTTTCACAATTGGACTTCCTGGATCCACATAATTTTGTATGGCAATTCTTCCCATCATTATGTCTACTATTTTTCTTACCATGTGAATTATTTTTGTTTCTTTTTCTTTTCTTCCTAGTTTTTTTTTTATGTTGAACTCCTTTATTGTTTTGGTTGGAATTGGAATTTCTTTAATGGCTTTTAGGAAAGGAATTTTGATACATAGATTCTTCAATTCATCTAGAAAATCATAGTTGGGCAATAAGATATGTTTTTCTACCGCTCTATCAATTTGTAGTCTTTCAGGAAAAGGAGGTGTAGAAGTAGATGATGGTTGCTCAATGATAGGAGTTGTGTTCACTGATTCTTTTTGTTTTTCTTTTTCAATGTTTTGGTTTTGGATAGATGTTCCCTCAAAAAATTTATTGACCTTTAGAGAATATTCCTCAGAACTATCATGTTCCTGAATAACTACAAAAAGTCTTTCTTTTTCTAATATCCTTCCAAATCTTAGTTGAGCATCATTAAGATCTAGAAGAGTAATCATGTAAGTTGGAAATTGTTGTCCTTCTACCATGTAAGAATTATGAGGGTTTTTATTGTTGGGGTTTGGTAATGGTTGGGCAGGTAGCTGATTTGGTTTCTATTGAAATGACAGTAAGAGTTGAGGATTTTGGTTTTGTTGTGGAGGTTGTTGGGGAAATGGCAATGGAAATTGAGGGTTCTGATTTTGAAGTTGTGGCTGCTGATTTTGTTGCTGAATGTGTGGGGGAGAATAATTCTGATATGATGGAGGATATTGGTAATATTGAGAAAATCTCCCATTAGGATTTTGTACTCCTTGTGCCCACGGTTGAGATTGAGATTGAGGCTGAGGCCAAGGTTGAAATTGAGATTGAGATTTAGGCCAAGGTTGCTGCCAAGAATTCCGGTTTGGTGGGGGTTGAAGATACATTTGATTGTTAAATCCCTGATTTTGTGGCCCCTGCCAAGGTCTTCTAGCAACAAAACAAAGAGGTTATGCTGAATTTGAGACTATTTCCTCTTGAAAGACAACCTTAAGTCTTGGTATTGAAGGACAACCCTTGGTCTCATGGCTTTCCGAGAAAATCATACAAGTTTCTACAATTTTTGCATCTAAAGGGCATTCCCTTAGAGCATGTTTTTTTTTGCATTTTGGACAAAAAAATGGCTAAAGCATCAGCCTTGGTTTTCTGCTTGTTTTGTATTTTAAGGGTGTCTAATTTCTCACTAAGGCTCCCTAGAATGTCAGTTTTAAATTCATCAAGCATATTACCAATTGTTGCCCTACCTATAGATCTTGTTGCAGATTTGTTTACTCTAACAAGAGAAGGATCTCTTGGCCCTTTCCATGTTTTAGATTTCCCTCTTGAGAGATGAACACACAATTCTCCTATATCATTTAATGGAAGTTGAGAGATATATCCATTCCCCATCATGTTAAGGATATCTATCCACTCATCTTTAATGGATTTTAATAAAGGAGCTTTCAAGGTTTCTTCATCTAAATTGTCCATCTTTGCTCTTTTCAAATTATAATTGAATCGCTCAATCAAATATTCTAAGTTTTCATTCTCTCTTTGCATCATTTTGAATACTTCATCTTTGTGATTGGTAGGCATGCAATAATCCAGATACCTATCCAAAAACATTTTTTTCATGTCATTCCATGTTCTAATGGATTGAGTGACTAACCCGATGAACCATTTCAAAGTAGCTCCTTTTAGTGTTGAAGGAAACAATTTAAGTTTTTGAGAGTCTTCTAGCTAGTCATAAGTTCTACACAAGACTTCAAACTCAAACAAAAATGTTTCATGATCCTCACTTTTCAAACCACGGAAGTTTTGGAGGACAAAAGGTGAGATATTTTTCATTGTGGCATTTGTTTCCTCATCCCCTATAGGAAATCCAAAAGAATTATCTATTTCCCTATTTCCTCTGCCTCCTCCATTATTTCCTCTACCCCCTCCTCCAAACAGTGAGAATTCTCCATCTTGTTCTTCTTCTGCCATTATAGTTTCTTCAGAGTCAGTATAGGGTTCAACCTGCAAGGTTGCTTCCTCCTCCTCTGGTTCTTCTATTAATGGAATATGGGAGAGAGGTTCTACTTCTTCTTCCTCACCAGGTATTCCTAATTCTTCAACTACAATGTGCTCTCCTGTGGAGGTGAAAAAGGCTATTCCAGCTGTTGGAGATTCGAAATTTTTCTCCCCTAGGACTGACTTGGTAGATGAAGTAGGAGATTATTTTGATTGGATTTTTGGCCCTGGAATTCTAGGAGTCCTATGGCTGGGAGTATGAGTTTGGGATGGAAGTGTGTATTTTCTTGTTCTTGGTGGAGTAGGTGATGTTGTAGGAATTGAACTTCTGCCCCTAGAGTCTCTTTCTCTATGCATGTCATTTTTTTTTTAATGTAAGAGATAAGGCTATATAGTTACACTTCCCCAGAAATGGCGCCAAAATTTTGGTCAATTTAGTGTCCTAAATTGCTCTACATAAATTATCAATACGGGTATCGTAAACTAATGAAGTGTAGTGCATTGTTTGTGCTAGATAACCCTTCTTACTTCGTTGTTTTTTTTTTTTTTTTTATGTCGTTTTGGGGGCTTTTTGGTCTTTTAATTCCTAATGATTTACAATGTAATTATCAAAAACTTAAATCTAACTTTCATAAAATCTAAAAATGAAAACATAGCTTAAGAAAGAAATGAAAACAGAGCTAAGAAAGACTTGGAAGAAAAGCTTAAGCAAGAAATGAAAACAAAGTTCCTATTCATGTTTTACCATTATTTCCAAATCATGACTTTAAAGCTAAAAGTGAAATTTACAACTGGTGTCTAACTAATTACGAAAATAAAACTAAATGAAGTATTTAATTACTCTGTCTCTCAATTTTGGGAGAAAGTCTCCTTGGGATGACATTTGAGGAATTTTGTACTTCATTAATCTAAGAGAAAACTAATACAGAGATGCAGCAATAACTCATTGCATAAATGAAATGTTCAACCACTTAGTTAAGGATGAATTATCAACTTGAAGGGTTTTTCATAAACATTTATTAACACCATGAGTAAGCAAACTAAAAATAAAATGGCAAAGATAGTAAATGGAATTGATCAGTCTAATTGAGAATTTAAACTAGCAAAATAGTGAATGAAATAAACGAGATTACATTACTGAGTTTCATCTTCTAAACTATTGATATACTAAAAGGAGATCAAGCAAATGGAAGCTACTCTAAATTATGTACAATGTTAATAAGAAAATGATGGAAATTGCATTATAAACATTGTTAGTAAGAAAATGATTATAAACACTGTGAAAGAAAATGACGAATTTACAGTTAACAAGAAGAAGAAAAATAAAATGAAATGAAACCTTTTTCAGTGCAAGGGCCCTGTGCAACTAATTAGGCTATGCTTGCTCAGTCAACTCCAAGAAAACTCCTTTAGATATTCATAAAACATGTGGTCTTCATATTAAGAACAAGGACACAAAGTGGCTAGAAATTACAGAGTTTAGAACTTCGATTTCACAATAAAACTATCACTATTACCACTAACTTCTTCGGTCCTTTACACAGGTATTTATAAGAAAAACCATACAATTGTTTGTGGATAAAAACATGCTATAGCCAAACACGTAGAAGATAGATATGCGGAATTTCTTCCTCGGCTGCTGGAGACATAAATCCAAGACATGGTGGCTATTGGATTCAGTTGTACAAGTGGTTGTCGGAGTTTGTAGGTATAAGTAGTTGTTCCGAATAACGCTTCCCATCACTGTGAAACGTGTTAATTAACCACGAAACAAAGTCCTATTACCTTCGGTCTCTGCGTTTGACTTATCCATTGACCGTAGTCTTATGCCATATTCTTTGTTGACTTGGGTTAAGTGAATAGGACAAGGTCCATGTCACGATGATTTCCAAGCTACCCATGCCTCTTTTCTCCTTCTGACACTTGGAACCTGTTATAGCATGAAGGTAGCTGTGGAATAGTTGATTAGCTGCAGAATAGGTTGCGTTCCGTAGCTAATATACAAAAATTTATTCAAATAGCAAAACATAAAAGCATAACATGTAAATCACTAAATTTCCTCCTCAAGACAGTGTATACTTGTCATTGGTGATGAGAATGCATATTTCTCATGGAAAAACAAAGAAAAGGAATGAGAAGAGCTGCTAGGGAAAGAGTAATTTTGAGGCTCAATAGGTAGGTGGCTACAAAAGAGATAGAACCCCTGCGTAATTTACCATCCCACCCAATCTGATCATCAACCTCTACTTTTCATATTCCAGAATTGTGTAGCGCATTGAGAAGCCTATCCCAGATCCTAGCAACAACTCCTGTCAATCCAATCTGCTCTGCCGTTTTCCAAATTGGAGTGATTCTAGACCATGTTTTCATTTCATGTGCAAGGTAAAAGTACCCTTTCGAATTTAGGTTGTGTGTTAGAGAATCTATGTAATTCATCTCAATCCCGGTGCCCAAGATACAATCCCTGCAAATAATGATCTCCTTCCCCAAGCCAAATATCCAACATGATTGTTTCAATAGATAAACCTTAATCTTATTGAAACTAATCCAAATGGTGGATCCAATTGGTTTTCCTAATAGACCTTTTATGCCCCTTAAATATTTCAATATGATGATATCTCCCCACAAACCATTACCAAATAACCCTCACCATAAGTATTTAATTAGGAGAGCCCATCCAAAAAATTTCAAATTCAGATCCCCCAGCCTCCGAGTCTCTTAGGCATGGCGATATTTTCTTGCTTGTTGAGGTGGAATTTGAATGTTTTTTTATATCCTTCCCATATAAACTTTTCCATCATTCCATTTATTTTTCTAATAATAGTGGCAGGGAGCCAGAAAAGATGTGCCCAATATACCACTAATTGTTGGAGGATCAACTATGTGAGGGTGAGTCTACCAGCGAGAGTTAAGCACCTATGTTCCCATCCAAAGATATTTTTGTGGAATCTGTCAACAATCCATAACCAGTCATTGACCTTATAATTATTTGAATTTATGTTCAAAACCAAGTATCTTAAACCAGAGTTTATTGGTTGTTCTTCCACTCCAAATAGGTTTGCAACACATTTAATTTCCTCATGTTTCCCCTTCACAAATAATAACAGGGATTTTCCCTTATTCATAAGTAGCCCTAAATCATTGTCGAACCTGAAAAATATGTTATGTAAAGTAGCCCACTTCATCCTAGAAAGCATGCCAAATACTAATATGTCATCTATGAAAAAGCTGTGTGAAACCCTAATGCCTCAACCCATAGTGAGTGCTTAGAATCCATCCTCCAAATAGGCATTTTTTATTTTATGGATGAGGCCATCCATGATCATAATAAATAAAAATGGTGACAATGATCATCCCTATCATAGTCCCAAAGAAACTTGTGGATATCCATTAATAATGACCGCATCTTTAATTAATGTAACACATTCCATAATCCACTCAATGTTATGCATCTCCAGACCAATCCTATGTAGAATAATGTGAAAGTAGTATATGATTTTTTTAAATCCACCTTCATGACAGCAGATTTAATCTTCTTAGTGTGAATGGAATGCATGCATTCATGTACTACATCAACTGCATCATGTATCAGCTTGTCCTATAAGAAACCATATTGCCCCGACGAAATGAAGGTGAACAGGGTATGCTTAATTCTCAGTGTTATGATTTTAGAGATGAGATTGCATATCAAATTACAAAGTTAAATGGGTCTGTAGTCTGTGAAGGACACCAAATCACCATGTTTTGGAATAAGTGTAATGGAATTGGATTTGGTTGCCCCAGTGATGTGTCCTCCAAGCCTGGACTCTTCAACCATCTGCAACAAATCTGGTCCAATTAAATCAATAAATTGTAAGAAGAACTCGACCATCCCTCTATTTGGTCTGGGGCATTTATCTTTGGTAAAAGATTTAAGGACACAGTGGAATTCCTCAATATTTACAGGCTTATATAATTCCCCATTTTTATCAGAGTCAAACATGGTGGGATATGAATCAGACCCCCAAATCTGGTCCTCAATACATGTACCACCTCTTGTTTTGTAGGCATCCTTGAAAAAACATATTGTCGCCTGATGAATCTTCAAGAGAGTATGTACCATGCTGCCACTTGTGTCCTTTATACTCCATATGGTATTTACCTGTCTTCTAAAATTTGCATATCTGTGGAAAAAATTGGTATTCTTGTCCCCCTATTTTAACCACAATTCCCTGTTTTTCAATCTCTAGGTGGCCTCCTATATGTGAAGGATATTTTGTTTCTTCTCCTTGAAACCCTTGATTCAATTTATGAGCTTTGGGGTAGGGTTATCCACATCCAGGATCTTACAAAATTTTTCTAGCTCCATTTTAATATCAACTAACTCATTAATCATATTCTTTTTTTTCCTGTGTTCCCATTTCCTTACCTCCAATTTTAAAGCAAGTAGCTTCCCATATATAACCTGCGTGGGAGAATTATCTGCATCTTTGTATTGAGTCTACAAATCCCAATTCAAATAATTAGAATCAACATCTTCAAGCCAAAAACGATTAAATTTGAAGGGCATACCCATATGCAACTCCTCTCTCCTCCATGTTAAAGTGATGGGTAGGTGATCCAAAATATATGTTTTCAGAACCTCCGATTGAAGAAAACCCATTCTCTCCAGCAGATATTCATGTACCAAGTATCTATCTAGTCACTTTGCAATATGTTGTGATCCAACCCTACCATTTCCAAGTGGGTACCATTGTTTGTGTTCGAATGTCCATGAGTTTATTATCACATAAAATAGCTTTGAGTCTATCTGCAAGAGGATCCATCCTTCGAGCCAAGACCTAGCATTATTCTAGCATTATGGTGGCATGAAAATCTCTTACCACAATGAGGGATCCAATTTCTAGGATGTTTGATGCCCATAATCTATCCAAAAAAGAGGCCCTATCTCGATATGGAGCATATAGGTTTAGGATGCAGAAACACCCAACTATTCCCCTGAGTTGACCAAAGAGAAGTATACCAGCAAAACAACTATAAGCCCTGCATGTCACCCATCGTGGATTCCACAATGTCACCGGTACCCTGGAGAGACCCATAGAGTCTGCAACCACCATATTCCAATCCAGAAGCATTTTCCTAAAGTACTCTAACACTTTTTGAGAAATCTTCATGAATTCTTGTAGAAAGATGATGTGGGGATTAATAGAAGAAAAGAGATCTCTGAGGGCAAGGAATTTTTGCGAGTCCCCCAATCCTTGCATATTGAGGGAAAGGCAAAGAGTCATGTTGCATGGTAGTTGATCTTCGTTTCTCTAAGGGGATGAGGTTTGAATGAGGAACTAAAAGGTA
The DNA here is from genome assembly GCA_000404065.3 of Pinus taeda. Taxonomy (NCBI): domain Eukaryota; kingdom Viridiplantae; phylum Streptophyta; class Pinopsida; order Pinales; family Pinaceae; genus Pinus; species Pinus taeda. Next base: position 26,108 of record APFE030296243.1, read on the forward strand.
TATCAATGAGGGAAGTAGAATCAACAAATGAAATCAATTTTAACTTGGGCCTCCCTTAGAATTATCTGCTACAGTGTTTTTCCCAGCATCAAATGATGATGTTAAGAGCAAAGTTAGTGCTAATATTCAAGGAGGTTTGAGGATGCTCCCGATGTTTAGATATTGTTTTCAGGTCAAGGGATGGGTTAGAAAGCAGGAGTTCAATGTCGTTATCCATGAAGTTTCTGTGGGAGGAAATAGGCAACCTAGGGGAGGGTGGGGAGCCACATGAAGCCAAGTTGGCAGGGAGAGGAGTATTCTCAGGTGATTCCAGCAGAGAAGGACGATATTGGGATGTCACAAGATCAGGGGACATCAAGGATATCAGGGGCGGGGGAGGCGAAATCCCTAGCATCAGGGGAGGAGAAATGTGTTGGAGCAAGGGTGGTTGTTCAGGAAGTAGAGGAGAGGTGGAAAACTGTACAGTATCTGAGTCAGTCGAAACCAAAGGGGAAGTGTGAGGGGAGGATGGCCTAGCAATGAGAGAAGTGGAAGATGGGTAATCCAAAGAACTCATACTAGAAGAAGTGGGATAGTTGTAATGAGGCGTAATTGATTGTCAATATCGATGTTTTCCATATTTCTAGTTGGTACTATTCTTCCCACCACCATGTTGCAGTAACTTTATTCAGGCATCACACTTTGCATTCTGATCTATGCCACTCACAACCCCCTTCTTCCTATGTCTCTGAGGGTACTATGTCATGAGATGCCGAATGTGATGGAAAATCAAACAATGGAATGGAATACACCAAAAATCCAGCCTTTGATGAATATGGATCTTATCCCAAAATAAATCAATGAATGCATTAACTTATTGTATGAACCAAAATTACTTTTGGATATGAATGTGTAACATTACAAGCACTGTGACCATAACATGTAATGTATGTTAAATTTCGGCTAACCATTAATAAATTTCAGTGTTTCATGATACAACCAGTACAACTCTATATAGCAGTATTGCTAGGTAGGAGGACTAAGAGGTGAACTCACACAGGCACAAGAAGAAAATTAAAAACTCCCAGCAGAGTCACAAACTACATCGAAGAAGAATCTATAAAGTTTCAATGGCAGGTCAAGTTTATTATAGGTAGTTGTTCAATCCTTTGAGGGTCTCAATCTAGCTTCATCTCCTTCCTTTGAACTCTCGTTTCTCATCTCCTATCGCTTATCACAGTTCCATGCACAATAGTTGATCAACTCGTACAAAAGCTATTTTTGTCGTTATTACTTTTTCGAAACATTCTTTGTTTGGATATCATGGAGAATTTTTGGTGCCAAGAAATTGATTCCTCTGCAGGTTGTTGTGAGTAAAATTTACATGAATCAGTGCTTGCAAAGTGTGTAGGCTTGCATGTTGGGAAGCGATGCATCTATAAGAGCTTTAGACATTTTTGTAGGCACAATTTAACAATTTTAAGCTAACCTATTTTGGAGTGAGGTGAAATAATTTTGGCAATGAGATTTTGGTTTTTTTTTTTTTGACTGTTATTTTTTTCTTAAGACAAATTTCATTAATGGAAACGAAAGAAGTTACGTATGCCCAAAACTTTGGGTAGTAGGTCTCATTATATCAAATCCATGAGTAGACAAAACCTACACAGGTAGTCAATAAATGTAATCAATAAACTTATTATTCTAACAACGCATTGAAAACTAAACCACATCCATCACTGAGCAAGAAGACTAAATATATCCAAGGCCGATGGAACAAAAAAGAAATAAAAGAATCAGAACAAACAGATCAAAGGGAGATGTTTGACAACCCAAACAAATAGAAAGCACCTCATAATACACACAACTTGAACCTTTCAGAGCCACATCATTATCTAACAGTGAAAAGGAAGAAGCAGACTTCTCCCGGCACAAAAGAACTACCACATATGGATAGGGAGACAACCACTTAATACCGCTCCTGGAATGAGAAAATGACGGGGTCCCACATGGCCTATCAACCCCCATAGAGCCAAAAAGTGCACAACACAAAATTTCCAAGTTGGGTAGATTATATGGAACAATGCCTAGGATTTGGATTGCCCACCTTCGTCTCTTGTAGTAGACCCATTGAAGGATGTTTTCTAAGGAAAATCTTCTTAAGGGTTATGCATATATGGGCTGATCCCTGGACATGAAAATTGATGGACATAATAATCATAAAGGGAGATTATTAATAGCCATGTCTTCTCTGAGAACCTATGAAGAAGAGCCATCAAAGGAAAATAAATTCCCATTTAACGAGCCTAGATCAAAAGGAGGATAGGAGGCCTCCTCCAAAATCTCTGAGAAGTTTGAATTGAGGTCAGAGGTAATCCAAGCACAAGTGGAAATATTCCTATATTTTCTCCCTTTCTGCTTCATGGATAATTTTTTATGCTTTCGGTCATTATCAATTGACGCATTTTAATCTTGATAGAATTCTCTTTGGATAGTCATCAGCTCCAGACCCAAAGATCCTGGGAGAGTGACCCTGCCTAATTCAAGATATTTTGATATGGAAGAGGAGAAATAAATAGTTTTGGGCCTAATGTGGCAAGGAGATCCGAACGAGGCATAAAAATCTCGGGATTTGACCACCTCACGCACTTTGTTATAAAGATAGGAATGAGAAGATTTAAGAACTAGCCCCAAAACAGGAACATCATCCCCACTCACAAGAGAAAAGTAGCCCTTGAGGGATTTCTGAGCAGAGCATGACTTATCTAGAGAATAAGGAGGAAGAGCTTATGTGTAGGGGGGCTTAGAAGGAGTTGACATCTAAGTGTTCACCAAATGGTCCACAATAGTACCATCTTGTTGCACCATTGATCATGAACATCCTGGACACATATCGCATTGGCAACATCGAAGTCCATTGAAATATGACCCCCTCCAAACTACTTAGGGCATTATGTGAACAAATGACCAGTGTCATGACATGTTGGACACCAAAAAGGGACCCCCCAATAATTTTTTCGTTGTCAGATGGAAAAAGGCCCCCAATATATGTGCAAAGAGGTTGACAGACCACCAACGAGATCAACTTCTACCAAAACCTAGGCAACTCTTTTTTCCAGCAACGCTACGCAACCATAGTCATAATAATATTTGTCAATCTTGTTTTCAGTTGTTGTGATCACCTTTATAGACCAAAGTTCTAATGGAAGCCCAAGAGTTTGGCCCGCAAATTGTTTCTTTAGGGCAGTTCCTTAATAGGGTCATAACCCACGCTCCATTTTTCGAGCGAAAGGAATCCACAACCTTGTACCCATGGAAGAGATATAGACTTTTTTTAATCCTCCACCTTTAGGAAATGAAAACCAAACCATTCATTGAGTGGAACACTTACCTTAGATCTGTATTTTAAGATTGTCGAGCAATGGTTTTCAATCAAGGATTTCATCTAAGTGTTTTTGGTATTAGTAAACATCCTACGCCCCACCAAAACTCATTGCTTGAGGCACACAAAATCATGCCTATAAAAATCAACCCCAAGAACCAGTCTCTTAACACCCTCATCCAACATAATTGATTTCTTCTGCCTATTCCTGAACTTATTTGATGGAATTGCTCTGTCATTTTTATCAGAGCCGATGTCATGAAATGACACCCCTAAGAGTGGGCCACCTCCAACATGAATGGGTTAAATCGACCCAAAGGATCTCCCTGACTGCCTATTTACTTCGATCTCCACAACGCTGGTAACATCTATTAAATCATCCACGTCAGAAATATGATCAAATAACAAGACTTTACTATACATGTTACAACTTGGCATCAATGTCACCACATCCTATGGAAAATATTGTGAAACTACCAGCAACGTGTAAAGTCACCAATCCAGGCCCTAACAATGAATATGCCCCCGAAAATCGACCTTCATTAAATGGTCAATGAAACTTCCTGACAATGGATTTATGGGCCAATCCCAGTGGATATATGTCGAAGGACAAGAAAATTCATTGAATATATAACCAACTTCATTGCACAACCAAACCCATTGGGCGATCCGTTATGCATTTAGGGAGTTTTAACCAACTTTCCTAGCTCTGATGTGCAATGCCTAATACGAAAGGCTAGAAAGGAGTACAAAAAGGAGCTAGATGATGGTGCCCAAGCTAGTTAGAGTAATCTAGATGGAATAGTCTAAAGATGGGTAGCCATCAACTTTATGACCTTACATATCAGTCACAATACTCATTAATAGAGAGAATTCAATTTCAAAATCATACATACTTCACCAACAACATTAACAAGACTCAGTGAATGAAGAGAGCAGAAGAAACCACCCAAGGCACCCAAGCCTGTAACACGTGTGGTTGATCGAGATTAGAGTTCTAGTTGCAGAGGTTCCTTGACTGCCCCACAATAGCCAACCAGGGACACCCAATCCCCATTAAGTCACATCCAACATTAATCAGCCTGGCATACACCATTTATTGAGTTTGGAAAAAAGATTTTTACAAGAAGAAACATTGTATAACACTACCAAGCAATCGAGAGGAGAAAAACTTATCCCATTTATTAACACCTTCCACCAACAGGGATAAAAGATATTCACTCACTAATGTGCACACAGAGCCAAATCTAATGGGGGGTAGAAAATCCACCCAAAGCTTCAGAAATATACCACATTAAAAGAAAAATATGAAGCTCCTTGGGTGACTGTTTTCATCCAGGGAATCATACCATAGATATGGGCAACCTGCACCTACACTTTGTCAACAACTTCGAAATCCACACACCCCAACTTACAACTGCTCAACAAAGAAATGACTATATCAACCTACACCAAAGTTTAGTAACTAAGGCAATCCTCATAACACCAAGAAAATCTACACCAACATGTACTACAATGTATCCAACAATACCAACATTACCAACCAAAAAAACCATTTCAAAAATATTATTATTGTTATTGTTATTACTCTTACCAGAGTAAACCTACACAATGATTTATGGCTCTCACTTTTAACACTTATCAATATTATTTATAATACCTTTTAAATATATACCAAGACAACCATATGGTTGATATAAATAAAACATATAATTTATATGAAATTTGTTTTTATAAAATATTTTAATTTTATTTATGTGAAATTTAAAATTTAAATAAATTTGATAGTAGCCAACCATTTCATAGAAATAAATCTAGATGTTAGTCATGAAAGCAAATTTTGATTTAATTATAAAAGTACTCTGTCACCCATTGTACATTATAATCATTTTGAGTTTAGAGTTTTCACATTTTTACACATCATTGCAAACCTGGGATATTTTTATTTGTGGAAACTAGGGAGATTTCTTGAGAAACACTTACGAAATGGATAAAAAAAAAAAATCGAAAACAAGTTTAGAATAAAATATCATGATCATTATTTGAATGATAATTTTTAGTAATGTATAGTCTGAAATATTTTAATGATATTTAAATAAAATAAAGTTAGTCATATGTTTTAAATATTACTTTTATTAGTCCCTGCCATCTGGCAATGGCCAGGGACTATAGTAATCCATCTGTGATGCTATAGCATTAATTTGGGGCGAATTTAAGCGGATTATGGCAGGGTGACCAAAGTTTTCGAATGTCGCTATGTTTACCATTGTCGTGATAACCAAAGTTTTCGAAAGTGACCAGGTTTGCCTTCTTATTTGGCCTCTTCCCGAGGCAGAAGAGGCTGGACCATAGGTTTATTTACCTTTACTGTGTTTATTATCTGTGGCGGTCGACGTATTCATATTAATGTTACAGGTATGTTAGCATTAGTTCGCTAACATTTGTTTGCAGGTTTGTTTGCAGGTTGGCTATACCAGGTTTGTTTGCAAGTTGGCAGCTGTTGTGCATGAGGTGGTGTACGTGTCGATGCAAGGTGGTGCAGGTGTTCTGCCAGGAGTTCCCGCCCATGTATATTTTAGGCACCGCCTTGATACCTTACCTGCAGATTAGAACAAGAAGTGTTTATTGAGATCGAGAAATGGCAGACGTCAGGGAAGGCTTCTTGTCAGGAAAGCCAAGCATTCATTGATCAACCAACAACATCAGCTGAGAATCATGGAACAAACACTTGTGAGCTATTAAGTTTTAGACATACTATAACCAGGTAAGAAGATTGATTCTAACGTGGGGTTGCTATTTTACCTGTGTTATTTCATGGCCGCATAGCCCTCATCGATTCCACCATAGGAGAAACCATGACCTTCTCCATCTTTTTAATCATCAGTCATGGCTTATGCATAGATCTTCCTGTAAGGCAAGCCAAGTATTCATTCATCAACCAACAACAGCAGCTGAGAACCATGGTAATCAGGTAAGAAGATTGATTCTTTTACTAGTTTTTTGCATACTGTATTCATGTTTCACAGATCGATACACGATATTCTATTTTGCTTTCATATGTTCACCCGTAACAATCAATGCTTAATGCGGGGTTGCTATTTTACCTGTGTTATTTCACAGCAGCTTTCAAAAATGGCTACCGCATCTGCGCTTTGCTATGATTTGGTGAGGAACTGAAAGCATATATCTGGAATAGGAGTTAGTCGTGCTTATTTTGTCTCTTTCTGATTGAAGCCAAGAATTGAGATCTGTGACGTGATTGATTTGTTTTTTTCCAATGCAGCGTTTGTGCCAAAGATAAAACCAAGACGATCTTTTGCCTTTGAAGCACTGTGTAGCTTCCAAGAAGCTATGCAGGCTGAACAAGTATGATCTCTCTCAGATTCTCCATCAGTTTCTATTTCCTAAGTAATTTACTTTCAATTATTTGTTCAAAGGTTCTTACATTTATATTTTGTACAGTTGGTTGCTACTAGCTTACCACCTGAATATTCCAAGGAGAATGGATGCACAGTTCCCAGGTTTACAACTTTCAAAATAACTACTATTTATCATCACATATTTCTATACATTAATTTTTTTCTGGAGATAGAAGTTCTCCTCGCTTGCCTGCATATTACGCATCCAAGTGAGGAAGCTGGTATCTTTCCAGTGCCCTATGGATTCCCCCCCTCTTCTTGGTTTTCTGGATGAAGGGCAGTATTAACCACCAGCTGTACTAATGGCTGGTAATCCTGAAGGACTTGGTGGGGCCTTCGTTAGCATTTCATGTTGGGTTGTGTTATATTCTTTCCACGACTAACCTACATAGTAAACTGGGGGGTTAGAGGGGGGGCGGAGCCCCCCTTTCGTTGCATCGATTGCGGAGCGGGGGGGTCACAGGGGGGGCGGCATCCCCCCCTGTCCGGGGGGTTTGAGGGGGGCAGGTAGCCCCCCTCTACGGGGTTCAGGGTAGCGCCCCGAGAAAATTTTTTTTGGACCCTATATTAGGTTGCGCGACCCTACCTATGGTTTTCGGTCCATGGTTTTGGACGCGATGTTTTTCGGTCCATGGTATTGGATGCTTCGGCATGTATAAATATGTATTGTAACATTGAAAGGAATATAATGAAAAATCAAACTGGTAGTCTCGGTTTTGAGATCCAGTTGGAAATCTCTGTGTATATGTGTTTTATGTGTTATGCTCTCACATTTTTTATTTTTACTGTGATTTAGAATTCGTATGCAGGTAATTTTTGTACGGGGTTATAACCTACATACCCCTATGAGTGCGACCACGTTGGCACTACATGGGCCTCGAAATAATAGTTGAAGGCCACCAACCCCATGCCTGGCACTCTTAAAAAACTTCCTTGAACGCTCTAGATTATATCGGCATAAACACATCGAGTGCAAATAAGACAAGAATAATGACATAAATTTTGACTAGGGAAGGGGCTCAAAGACACCTTCGACATTAATTGACTCCAAGACCTAGCAGAGGGAGGGAAAACCCTAGAAGAAACAACACTACCTCCCCAATTAACCACCAATAATGAACTCTATCTAAGGAAAAAGACAAACACCAGAAGGGGTCTACCCCCAACAACTACAGACTCAACCTCGACCTCCATGAGCCCACCAATACATCCGTGAGGAAGAATAACAACCCAGAAAGCTGAAAGAACATTGCAAAAACCAAGAATTTGGGGAGAAAATTTTACTATTGGGTACAAAATAGACGTGGTCGCAGATAGAGTCACCATAACTATCAACCACAACCGTTATTCTTCTAGCACAAGCACAAAGTGTCTGCCTAGTGTTTATGCAAACCTCTACGAGCTTGGGTCCCAAATTTTATGTATTGAACCAATCTTGTCAAAGGGAATGAACCTCCAGTGCTTGAAGCAATGTCCTTCCTTGGCATCATAATTTTGGGAGGAAAGGATGGAAAAGACAATATGACACCATGTACTCTTAAAGAACTATTGCCTACTAGTTTCCTTCCACCATGCAAATCCAACAATTTCCCAAGGGAGTCCAAATACTAATTATACCATAGAGCCCTGTGAGAAACATATTTAACAAACTTCTTTATCATAATTGTTACATAATATGCAATTAAATACCCATCTTTATTCTTAACTCATTCCCAAACTATATATATATAATATTAATCAATTTTAAAAATCAATAAAAATTAAATTTTTTACTTTACCTATAATATTATAATTTGAAAATTAATATTCAAAATGGTGAATATTAAGATACCACTAAATGTAAATAGAGACCTCGACTTATCTAGTAACACTTTTCTCATCATGACATTGTGTGATGCTCTCATCTCACTATATTGGATGCCTATGTTCAAATACTAGAATGTTACAAATATTAGAATTTTTTAACTAATTAAGTTTATAAGTATAAATCTAATTATTATTAATTATTTATTGAGTAGTAGAAATTTAATTTTTATTAAATATTTGACTATTAATTATTAAGTAAAAGGTAAAAATTTAATCTCTACTAAATATTTTAGAATATTTTAAGTCACAAATCAATAATTTATATTTTTCCTTTTTATTAACTTAATTGATTTAAAAAAAAATGTCATATCAGTGTCACTAATGCTTTCTTTTAGGCCTATAATATTTGTAAGTCATGATATTGGTCAATAATATTAAAACTAAGTTTATTTAGAAATTAATAATCTTCATAGTCAAAGGCAAATGAAAAAGGAAGAATGCGGAGTTTTGTGATATATATTTTTAAAATATATATAGATTTTACTAATAAATTGACTTTTTAATAATAATAATAATATAAAATTGTAATTTAGTTTATTTTTTGAATCTTAGAAATATGAGATATATTACCCAGTGTGTTTTTTGATATCTATAAACATTCACTGCGTATTTAATTAATATAACCTCTCTAATTTATCATTTTTAATACAAATAATATCATCCCAATCAATTTTGAATATTACTAAAATGTTATAAATATCATAAATTTCTAAATTAATTTAGAAATTAGGAGAAACTAATGTGAATGCAGTTTATCCACCGACTCGCTCTATTTTCAAATTTGACTTTTTGAACCTACATCGCTTCTCTGGCGGCCATTAAAATGAAAGAAATCACTATCAGCCGTTGAGGAAATTACTGAAGAACTGACAAATCCAACAAGCGGTGGATTCAATATGACCTGATGTACCCTCTCATCTTTGTCATTATTACTTGTGGATCTTTTCGACGTCGGCGTTTCACTCTATTTATACAGCAATTCCTTTCCAGAGGTTGTGTGTCTATGTTTCATATTCCTTTCCAGAGGTTGTATTACACTCGCATTTTTATATCAGGCTCTTGCCTGAATCTCTCTGGATTCGATTTTGTTGCAAGCTCATGCAGAAGAAACTTGGGGAAGAATACCGTCGGCTGAATGAGGAATCATGTGGGATCTTGCGTGGGGGGTCACAGCGAGTGATGCAGCCAAGGATGACTTGCCAACATCCACTAAAATTCTGAGGATAAAACCCATGTTGTGTACGACGTCGTCACATGCAGGGGAGAGTTGGCAAGTATCCTCGGCTGTGCATCTTGCTGTGGTTCGCATGCCAGACCTCAGATGATATTATATATAGACGAATGCGGTACTTGGCAGTATGGTCTTAACCTGATCAACAAACATGTATTGGTTTTACTTTGTTTGAATTTGATGATATTCGCATTTGTGAGGTACGATAATGGAAGGGGATTGTTTTTTATTTCGTTCAAGAATTATGAGGTTAGATTGTTTTATAAGAAATGGTTTTTGTTGCTATTGTATATATAATAGCTGCACATATATATTGATGTAAGATAAAATCTAGGAGGTTTATGTCATTGTTTTAGAAAAAAATATTTTTTTGTTGCAATTGTATATATAATTGTTGCACACATATCTTGATGTAAGATAAATTTAGGAGGTTTATATCATTTGGTTATTGTCGGTTAAGTTTCTATCCAATCTTACTTTTAAATTTCAACTGATCATATTTTTTTTTAAATATTAATTTATTTCAAAAAATAATGGTAATAGTACTTTATTAATAAATAAATTATTAATCACTTTGCAAATCAAATAAGTACTTCTAAAACAATTTCACAGCAGTTGAACCTAGTATTTCAAAAAAAATATTTCAGATTTCATTCATGTCCAATGCCATAAATATTAATCTATTAAAACATACTTTATAATCTTATCCGTACAATCTAATAATGGACTAACAATTAATTATATTTTTATTAATTTTATATACGCAATTTATCTAATTTTTACCTTTTCTCTTTATATGAAAACTCTTTATTTTGGAATAGTAATTATGGATTTTTTTGGTTTTATAAAAAAATCAAATAGGTTTTTATTCAAACTCTTATCTGTCACTTTTTCATTTAAATTTATTTTATAAATATTGATTCACATCAAATACCAAATTTAAAAATTTCATATATATTATTTCCCTTAGCTTCAATAAAATCACTTCATAATTTCATATATATTATTTCCCTTAGCTTCAATAAAATCACTTCATAATCATTTGAAACGTCACATCGACGTGGTTATATTTTTCTGATTATTCTATGATGTGAAAGTGATCGGTTTGTGAACAGACTATTAACGATGACCAATATATTGAAAGATCCGACGACAATATTCTGTACAACACCTTTTCAGAATAGGATTGATGGTTTTGATTTTAATAAGTTATGTTTAAACTAAATTAATGGTCAGAATATAAATCATTTTTAATTTTATTTTTTCTGCTCTCCATGTCAGTCGATTTGGTGACAACACCTATGAGGTGAAATGGGTTTGAAAAATGAATAGAGTAAGTTCCCATTTTCTATGGGTTTTAGAAATGGGGCATGTCACGGGGGCGAGGTTTATAAATCGAAGAAATCGATCCCAACTATCACAGAGCGGGCAGTAGCACGTTAGCAGTAGAATGGAAACATCTTCCAAACTATTAAAAGATACGGTGAAGAAATTAAAAGATACGGTGAAGAAAATCCTCATTACTGTGTATCGGCTACTTTAGTATGAAGTTGTTGGTTTGAACAGTTATTATGTCGGATAGCCATGGGCCGTCAAATAATTTACCGCGACTATGTTGTTTGATTCCCCAATATTCAGGGAATCAGCAATCTATATAAGGATGTTCTTGATATGTTTGGCTATTTTTATTAAGTTATCATGGCCGGTATAGTTTCAAATTGGATTTTTAAAATTTATATTTTAAAATATTATTGGTAATAGTTATGAATGAAACGTTGAAATTTATGTTGAAAGTAGTTTTGTTCTTTTTCTTTAATTAAATTCATTAATTAAAATAAATGTCATATCAAGAAGTTAGGGTTTAATGGGCATGTGGTATATTGACCTATGGTATTGTAAGAAAACTTCTTTACAATTTAAAAATATTTTTGGTAAAGTAGGGTGAATTTTCATGATTAAAAAATCTTATTACATGTGTTTAACTAATCCATCATGGAATCCCTAGAGGCACAAACATTATTTTTGGACTGTAGAACTTGAGGAAGGGTTTGTAGTTCTCATCCCTCCTGGCTCATGATAGATCTAGTGTTAGATGGATCTAATCCTTGTTCTAGTTGAGAGCAACAATGTCACATTTTTAGATTATAGTTATTATGTATATGTTTCAGTTAAACTTCAAAATTCACGTTATATTTTCTTTGCTAGACATGATCATATCATTTTCTTCTTTAATTTTGTCTATGTTGCTTGTCTTGAATGGTTTGAGTGATTTGTGTTTTGGATTTGAATGCTAATGTTTGTGAATGTTACAATTGTGTTATATTTCTATATGTGTATGTACTTGTTTGGTAGTCATTAATTAGTGAGGAGCAGACAATCTTGCCAATCGTTTGGAAGAAGATTGATATTGCATATCTATTTCAATTAATTTTAGGTATCCCAATTTACAACTAATGAGGTAAATAATAGTTTTAATAATTTACTAGGTCAAGATTACTGTTTTTGTTTCTTTGCTAATGTTTGGATAATTTATTTCCTTCAATAATATTTTGATGATTTTTTTAAGTATGTTTTGCAATGTTCAAAAATAATGTATTTTTGAATTTTTTTAATGACCCGTATTTGTTTCTCCAAACAATTGTCACATCTTCTTTAAGATTATTTTAATTTGTTTTGAATGTTTATAAATATATCTTTTCCTCTAATAAATCTTTTGAATACATTGTTGTATGCAAGTGTTCATTAGTAATTTTGAATATATGAAGTTGTGTATTAATAATTAGTTGTTGATAAAGGAGGGAGACTATCTTGCCAAATTAATAGAAATGAGGTCCACGCGGCTCATGATGTCCTCACTATCTCCAGTGATTATTCCCACAATTTTTTTTAACTTGTGGTTCAATGTTTATAAATATATCCTTTTATCTAACAAATATTTTGAATACATTATTGTATGCAAATATCTATTAATAATTTTGAAAATATGAAATTGTCTATTAGTAATTAGTTGGTGATAAAGGAGGGAATCGATCTTAAAAAATTAATAGAAATGAGGTCCAGGTGGTTCACGAAGTCAGTACATGCACTCATTATTCTCACAATTTCTCTTGACCTCACTACTAGCTGAGGTCAGGATTCAAATTGCAATACATTGAGGATGTGACTAAGTCCCGAGTTGTCTAGTCCACTTCAAAACTTCACACCTCTTTCCTATTCCTATAGTGGTCAATAATAATGAATTCAAAGCATTATAAACCTTATTTTACATAATGCAAGTATTCTTCAAGCTAGTGGCTTACTGACCAAAATTCCCATCTCATTCAAACTCTTCTCTTCACCCCAGATTCCTGAGCTCCTAGGTTTTGTCACTACCAAACTTTACTTTTAAGTTGAAGAAATTTCTTAGTCCTTGCAAATATGACGATGTGCACGAGACTTCATCATTTTATCACAATAGGATCCACTTTCCATCCTCTTCAACATACGTGAAACTTACTCACGAGTTCTTGTCACTCGTAAAAAACTTTAGGAATTATACAGATCATAGAAAGATGATTACATGTTATAGAGATACTCACCACTTGCAGATAGAGATACTCACCACTTGTAGAAAGGATTACGATGGGTTCATTGTGTAAACACTCTCTTGGCTATACAATACTTTTATAATTTTTCATTTGTTGGTAAAATATCCTAACAAACTAAGGCTACCTGAAAACCTTTTTTTATTAACAACTGAAAATGTGGAGCAGAAGTATTCTTCTCAATATTATCAACAACTAAGTAGATTACATAGGAGACAACAATATTTAATGGCTTCACTAATAGTCATGTAGAACTCAACGATACTAGATTGAACTCAAACTATGACACCTGAATTCACTATTATGACACCCATTATGTGGTTGGAGTTAGTTTTTCCAATGCTCCCCCTAAATTACAACCATAAATTTAAACTAAAGTTTCTGCAAGTCTAAGTTTTAGCTAGCTTAAACTTAAATGTTTTTTTACATTAGTTGGATTTGTTTTTCTTTTCCTTTTCTTCCAGATTTTGTAGCCTCATAATTCCTTCAACATTTTCCTTTTATTGTAGCCTTCCAATTTAATTTTGTGGTGCAACTCTTCCATTGTTCTAGGTTGTCCATGTTTGTCATCTACTTGTTCAAACGTAGGGTTGTATGTGGACTATTGCCACATGTCATATTTTATTATGTGCTTTTCATCAATATTTTGGTGCAACATAAGTCTATAATAAAAATTAGTCTCCTCAAGACTCCAATATATGAAAATTCCATTAATGTTTTCATCATCCAAGTTGTCTTCAACATTCATTTCTACAACTTTTATGCAAACTTTATAAGGACATGGTGTTGCAAGACATGCTTCAAGGAACTTTAATTCTTTTTCAAATTTTGTTACTTGTTTATGGCTGCTACTAACATCTACACACTCAAAATCAAACTTAAGATGAAAATCATTTCCAAAATCGTATTCATTCTTCTTTGCAATGAGAGCTTTCTCTTCTTCTGATTCCTTCTCTGGGTCTGTCTCTTCTTTACTAACATCTGTTGTTGCAAAAAAATTGTCTTCCACTTTGTTTTGAACTCAAGTGGGCTTATCTCACCAGATAATATTTTATCAATAAGATTCTTCTATGGTATCATATGCAACCATTCATCATTAGCCAACTAGTGTTCATCAAACTTAACATCAACAAATTAAATTGCTGGATTCACCATAACATTGGTTGCTTGATATTTTTGTGGCATAATATGAAACCATTCATCATTATCCAACTAGTCTTAATCATACTTAACATCAACAAATTGAATTGTTGGATTCCCCATAACATTGGTTGTTTCAATGACAACTTCATTATCATCAACAAGCATTATTTATGGATTCACCAAATTGTCATCAACTTGTGGTTGTGAATAGTGGGATTCAAGAGAATATGCGTGTTATTCCTCTACTTCTTCTGCACATTCTTTAGAGTCATCATCCACTTGTGGCTAAACAAAGTGGGATTCAGAGCATTTGTGTGTTGTTTCTCTGTTTTTGGTAACATATCATCGTCATTGTCATCCACTTTGAAATGGGATTCACCAAACCCTTCACCTTGTTGTAGATGTGTTATTATAGATCCACCTTCATCTTAAACTTGAATACATCCCCTTACAACAAAATTCTTCTCAAGGGTGTCCCAAGCCTTCTTGGTTGGCTTTGCGTATACAATGAGGGGAAGAATGTTATAATATACTCATTCTTTTAGGCATTTCAATGATAAGACATTATTTTTCCTTTTCACTTCGAAATATTTCAAATAGATCTTGAACATCTCCAATTGTCTCTTTGACCTTCCCAACCTCTTCGAATTTCCCAATTGTTGAGCACTGGATAATTCCGGCATAACAAGAAAATCAAACTGCAAACATAACAGCTTCTATGCTATAAACTTCTGGCTCTAACAAGAATTGTTGTAGTAGTGGCACATAGTGACACCACATAGAAACAGTGGCTCAAGAATCTCAAATTTATTCACTTTCAATAAAATATTTATCCACATTTCTCAATAAGGAAACAATTGAAAAACCTTTTTTAATTTAATAAAAAAGAACCTTTTACATAAATATCAACAACAATTCCCTTTTTTAAATAAGGGCCATTCTCATAACTTTGAATGTTCCTTTTCCTTTTGTCAATAAAACAAGGAATTTCAACAAAGCCGAAATTATATGATCCCTCTAAAACAATACAATTTGAGCCTTTACAAATTACATTGAATGAATCCATTTTAAAATAAATGAAGGCCCCGCCTCACCCCACCCCTACTTTTTTTTAGAACAATACATTCCTTCATCCAAGGCATTTAAAAATTGGCCCAAAAGACTTTCATTCTTTACCTTTGATGTAACGACACACCTTTGACTCTACGCTAATTGGGAAACCTTACTTTGAATGAAGAAAGTTTTTGTGTCTTGTAACGTTGATTGTTAGTGCATCAGGGAAACCTTGCTTTGAATGAAGAAAGTTTTTGTGTCTTGTAACGTTGATTGTTAGTGCATCATGGCTTTGTGACTTTCATTCAGCTAATCGATTTCTGAAAGACTTTGACTCGTCATCCTGTATTTGTGTCTTTTTTTTAATTATTGTAACATTACCATCACATCTTCCAATATAGAGGTGTGAGACGTGATGCAGGAAAATTCAATGTGTGAATTTTTTCGTTGTCATCGCACATTCCCTCTTTTCATGAGTGCAACAAATCCGAAAGTAATTTTAATTTTAAGATGGAGACTTGTGATTTATTCTTCCCCTTTAATGTTTTTACAGTGTCATTAATACATTATTTCTCCTTTGTGACTCCACTCGTCCTTGCTTTAATGGACATTTTAAGATTTCCAACTTTTCCTTTCATCCCACTTTTGGAACTTCTATGCCTTGCCTTCTTCACAATAGTGACTTTCTTCTAACATCAGAGGTTTTCAGCTACCTTACATTTTGTGCTTCTCTCTCAATGAGTTTTATTCAAGATTAGACTCTTCTCTCAAATGCTCTCAAGGAGTCTTATGAAACTTGGCTCTAATATCATGTTAAAGACTCAAAATGTGTAGCAAAAGTACTCTTGTCAATATTATCAACAACTAAATAGATTACATAAGAGACACATAGGATACAACAATAATTAATGACTTGAGTGAGACTTAATTAGAACTCAACCAAACTGGATTGAACTAAAACTAACTATGACATATGGATTGATTGTTATGACACCTAGTAGGTGGTTGGAATTAGTTTTAATAACATGTCTAAACTACCTAGCATCCCAGTTGGGCACTTGGAAAATTTAAAAAGTCTGGGGTGCTAGCTCAACAAACTAACAACATAACAGTTCCTAACTTTTCTAGAATGAGGACACTCGCCTTTAAATTAAAATCCTACTATGCATATGTATGTAAGTTACAAATGGATGGAATTTCCATTCCCATTTAGAAATTTACCCTTTGGAAATTTACATTACCCCTCTTGGGCCTTAAGAAAAATGCATTGCCTAGAGTTGATGCTCTTACATCAGACACCCCAGGTTAAAATTTTCCATGACCTCCTCATCATGTGTTTCAATTTGTTCATTCCTCCTAGGCCCAATAAAAAAAAAAATTGTTGTCCATGTATCTAACTGTGTTGCTACGTCATGGATAACCTCCATTTTTCTATATGTGAAATTTGATTTTGTAGTTCCTCACATCAATTTTTGAAGTGGCCTTTCACATTCAATTGTATCTTGTTGTTCTTCGTCTCCTTTTGATATCTCGTCTCTTGGAAACCCTCTCCATTATATTCTACACTTTATCAATTTTGTCTTTTAACCCTATTCGGGGTTGAAAGCTACTATCTTCCTCTTCTAGCACTAATTTTACACACAAAATATTTATCATTTGATTTATTAATATCTCCTTTTTTTTAAGGTGTCATCACTCTGTATGAATCTTTCATTTAAGTGTTGATATTCATTTCTTTTATTCTTCTCGATTCCATCTCCATAAGTCGATTCTTCCTTACTTACTTCAACAATATATTTTGATAATTATTTTCCTAGAATTTCATTCCTTGTCTGTTCATGGCCTTCACCTTAATTTCCCAAGTGAAACAAATTAGTTTACCCCCTTCTAATAGTATATTTCAAACTCCATCCTACTTCAATTCCTTAGAAATGCATTCCTTCATTATCCTCTATACTTGCGACAACTTCAAATGGTTGCCCAATTCCAACACATATAAAGGTTGCAACCAGGCAACGATTATAAGAATTAAAAGCATAAGGTCCTATGCCCTTAAAAGCATAAGTGTACAATTAGAACTTAAAGGCATAAGGTGATATGCTTAATCACTTTACAAATAAAATAAATATTTTGAAAATATATATATTATTAAACATAATATTTCGAAAGAAAATATTTAACATTCATTCATGTCCAATAACAAAAATATTAATCTATTAAAACATATTTGTTCAAATTTTTGGAGTCGTAGTGTAGGAGGGTACAAGCAATATGAAAGCAGTTCCCATCACTAACTCTAGATTTACAATAGTCCAACCCTTATTGTGTATACAATTTAATAGTAGTCAAACAATCAATAATTTTTTTATTAATTTTGTACACATAATTTTTAAATTTTTTACATTTTCTTTTCATATAAAAACTCTTTATTTTCGATTACCAATTATGAAAAAAATATTTTAGCTGTTATATTTTCAAACTTTTAGTAGTTATATTTTCGTTTTAGTGTATGTTCTATTGTTTCACATAAAATATCCAATTTAATTTATTTTTTATATATGCATGCCTTTCTCTTCAATAAATTCACCTCGTAATCATTTGAAGAGTCACATCAACTTGATTATATTTTCTTTGCTTATTATATCGTGTGAAAGTGATCTGTATGTGAACAAAATATTAATGATCGCCAATAAGCTAAAATATCTAATCAATCGTTCAATTTGACAGCTGTATACCCATATTTGGCTTTTTACTCCTAAAAGTACTAAATTCCACGCCATTTGGTAACTTGCCAAAAATTTTTAAAAACATCATATGAAAGGGGCATATTAAAAAATGACAATCTTAAATATAATATATTATATATATTATATATATATATAGCTACACACACACACGACTTGGCATGTTGGGTGAAAGTTATAATGGAAACAGGAAACTATGAAATAAGTTGAGAAAGGTGAGTTGAGGCCTGAGAATCGAGATAGTGTGGTTAAAATTTAAATCTAAGTGTGAATCATCCTCATTCATTAATATCTTCTTTAATGATCCCTAGATCTGAATCACATGTTACAACCTACATGACACAACTTCAAGTTTTCAAGTGGTAAATGGCATAATAGTTAATCTGGTTGGTGACCTCCTAGCTACCCACTGCCTAGTTATGTTACAGACCCCAGTGATTCGCTTGACGTGCAACTTCAAAGTTCCAAATTCCAATCAACTGCAAGTCTGTAAGTTATTTCTCAATGTGAATTCTCGTGAGGAGAAGGGGCATAGGCAAAAATCTACAAAGTGTGGAATGAACATCGAATGCTATAGAACATAGAACTCGACTGATGAAGTAACCAGTAAGTGATGGCCATACTTTGTTCTCTGCATTTTGATTATTTAGTTTCCAAAGCATTAGTTGAGACAATGGTTCTCCCTGCTTTTCTCAGTGTGTAAGAATAAAATGGTTACAATTGCAAATTAATTAATGCAGAAGAGATTAAATAATTACACATGCACAATCTCTCATAGGTTGGGATTAAATAACTATAGAGAACAAAGTTTTGGTAGGTTAATAAAATATAGGTAGCCTGAAAATCCATCCCACCACATATTTTAGGCTTTCTTATTCCCATAAAATTTCCATTTATATATCAGATGGATCATGTTATCTTTTTCTAAGGAAATTGGCCTTTGAACGCTCTTTGACACCATTTTCTTTAGTTTTGGTCTATTGTTCTTGCCCGCATTTCGGGGGGCCTTTGAGCTACCTTATCATGACATAGAGCTTATCATAAAGAACTGTTCAGGAAGAACGAGCACATCCTAATCCACCTACCCCTAACTCTATCCCAACACCTTTTTTCCCTTCCATGGAATTGGTAAAGAAGCAAAGAAAGATAGGCGGTTTGGAGATTGATCCATCTTGATCCCATGGTTTCCCTTCCATGGTGTCGACTAAATTTTTCATTGGGGAGGCAGAGGTTTCACTGTGTAGGTAGGGGCCCAAGCATGCATGCATGGAGATGCACACATTCATTCATTCTTGAGTCTAAATTAAAGGCTTTCGAGATGCAAAGGAAGGTGAATAATGGTTAAGCTACTTTTCTCTCCTTATTGGGGCTCACTAGTTAAGCTCCCTACAGATGGATAACTATAGTCAATGAATGTTGGCCTAACTTTCGAAACATTTTTTAGAGACAGGATTTATTTTTAGAACGTGGTTCCTTCCTTGATAACTACTTCATTGGAGGTGGGATGAGAGCCAAACCCTAAGAGGGCTATAATGTGCAAAATTAATTGGGATAAAAAATCAATATGGAAGGGGAAAAGGCATTGGTAGCATGTAAGAGGTGGTAAACATACACAGTCTCATGAGAATCAAATTTTTTTTTTTTTCTCTTAACTGTAAATAAATTAGACTATTGAGATTGAAATTTGTAGAGCATGGAGCCGTTTAAGTTGACCATCTCCCTGAATTTTAACTTTAGGGCACCATTCTGATTCTCCTTCTTTAGGATTTTCATCACATGAATGTTAGACTTCCTCCCATTGAGAACACAATCAATAATAAAGTAGTGCATGGAATGTTAAACTTTTGGATGTTCAATTCAGCATAAATACGACACTCATGTCAATAATTCAAGTCATATTTCCTTCCCATCATGAATTAATTTCCTAATCTAATATTACTTTTAATCATTTCTTAAATTATTGTTATGGTGGTATATGATCAATTTTATAGTGATATCTTAGGATTTTCTCCCTTTATGGTATGACAACTATCTCTCCTATAAATTCCTAATTCCTCCCCTCTCCATTTTCATTTTGTTGGATAAGGAAGGGAAATGGATGCCCAACTGTTCTCTAAACACCATGGATCCCAAAACCAGGAGTACCAGATTGATTTTTCGTTATTGTCCTTTCAATGTTACAATACATATATATACATGTCATAGCATCCATAAACCCTAATCCATTAACCCTGGATTAGAACATAAACTTAGTTCCCTTGACTGGATCTACAAAATACCATGAACCGAAAACCATCGTGCCCAAAATCATGTGCGAAAACCATGCACAAAACCATAGGTAGCTTCGCCCACCTAATATAGGGTCCAAAAAAAATTTATTGGGTCACTAACCGGCACTCCTGTACAGGGGAAACTACCCCCCCCAAACCCCTCCTAAACCCCCCCATCGTGCATCGGTTCAACGACCACTAGGAGTAGTCGTAGAAACAATATAACATAACCCAAAAATCTCCCACTTGTTGTTTTCTTTCCACAAGGGGCCACAGGAGAGCTTATTTATTTATCTAAGCCTAGAAAGCCCATTGTTTCTCTACCCCAAGAGAACTTCTCAGATCTCACATATTGTCAATGCATCTTCATTATTCTTCAAAGTGTCCACCTTTACCAACAATACCTTTTTGTCTTATAACATATCCCTCACAAAGTGATACTGAACATCAATGTGCTTTCTCTTTGAATGGCCAGTAGGGTTCTTCGCCAAGAAAATTGCACTTTGGCTGTCACAGTCTATTCTTATAGCTCTCTGTACTAATCCCATAGTTGAACACAATCTCTCCAACCAAACTGCTTCCTTGCTTCTATGAGTGGATGTTATGTATTCTGCCTCTATAGTTGATAGTGCCACTATAGATTGTTTCTTACTCATACAAATGATTGCACCTCCAAATAGGTTAAACACATGCCCACTTGTAGATCTTCTCTGATCCATGTCTCCAGCCCAGTCTGAATCTACAAAGCCATGGATGTCCAAAAATATATCCAATCTTGGTCTTCCTTGGTTGGACAAACCATAATCACTAGTGCCACACAAATACCTAAAAACCCGCTTCACTGTTGTCCAATGCTCCTTCCCTGGCTTTGACATAAACCTGCTCAATACTCCCACTGCATGTACAATGTATGGTCTAGTACAGACCATCACATACATCAGGCTATGGGCTGCACTTGCATATGGAACACGAGACATGTCCTCTTCCTCTTTTTGTGTCTTGGGACACTGTTCAACAGATAACTTTACTCCTACAAGAATAAGAACCTTCATCGGTTTACTATCTTGCATATTAAACCTGTGCAGTATTGTCTAGACATACTTTATTTTAACCAGAGCTTCCTCTTTGCTCGATCTCTCTTAATTTCCATGCCCAAAATAGAATTTTCAACACCAAGATATTTCATGTCAAATTTAGAGGACAAATGGGTCTTCAAATCCTCAATAATTTCTTTGTCATTTCTTACTAGCAACATATCATCCACATACAAGACTAGATAAATTTAATTTAAAATACACACAATGATTTACTTTGCTTCTGGTGAATCCAAGTCCCCATATAAATGTATGAAATTTCTGATACCACATCTTTGGTGACTGTTTTAACCCATACAAAGATTTTTTTAACTTGCATACTTGTTCTTTCTTACCCTCCACCGCAAATCCTTCAGGTTGCTTCATGTAGATCTCTTCTTCTAGATCCCCATGAAGAAATGTTGTCTTCATATCCATCTGTTCTACCTCAAAATCAAAAGTAGTAGCAACAGATAACAGTAATCTAATAGATGCTACCTTGGCAATAGGAGAAAAAATATCACGAAAATCAATTCTCGGCATCTGGGAATAACCTTTTGCTTCCAATCAAGCTTTGTATTTCTCCACCTTTCCTTTTGCATTCATGTTCTTCTTTAATACCCATTTACTGCCAATGGGTTTCCTTCCAGTGGACAACTCCACCACATCCCAAGCCTAATTTTTTGTGCAAATATTCCATTTCATCAACCATGCCCTCTTTCTAGAGTTTCCCATCCTCTGAATTTACTTCTTCCTTCACAGTTCTGGGATCATCATCAGTAATAGATAAAGAAAAATTTGAACATAAATAAGATGGATTATACCTTTTTGGTTGCCTTCGGCTACCTTCTTTCTCGAACTAATATGCTGACAACTAGAGTTTGTGGCTTTTCATCTTTTGATTCCTGTTATGTTGTAGAGTCTAATTCTTCCTCCCTAAGCTCAAACTCTATCTTCTATAGTTCCCTTGGTTGGAATTCATGTTTAATAACATCTTTCACCTCTCTAAACAGAACATCTCAGTTGTACACAACCTTCCTTGTTACTGGGTTCCAAATCTTATAACCCTTTAAACCATCCTTATACCCAATAAAGATGCACTTTTCAGATTTACTATCCATCTTTGTTATTTTATTTTTTGGAACATGTACATATGAATCACATCCAAATAACCTCACATGTGAGAGAGAAGGTTTCTTACTAGTCCATACCTCTTGTAGAGTCTTATCCTCCAACGCTAATGAAGGTGATCTATTGACCAACTAACATGCAGTCTCCAACACCTCTACCCATAATTCTTGTCCTAACCTGGGACCGCTGAGCATGCTTCTTGCCCTTTCCATCAACGTCTTGTTCATTCTTTCTGCAACTTCATTTTCATGAGGTGTGTATGGAGTAGTTTTATGTCGTGCTATATGACACTTCTTACAGAACTCTTCAAATTCCTTTTTGCAAAACACTCCATCATTATCTGTCCTGAACACCTTATCTTCTTCTCTGTCTGGTTTTACACGAGAGCATTAAATTCTTCAAACCTATCAAAGAGTTCAAATTTCTTCTTGAGGAAATATATCAATGTATTCCTTGAGAAGTCATCTATAAATTATACCTAGTACACAAACTTACCTAGTGATGGAACCTTCACAGGTCCAAACACATCACTATGCACATGCTCTAATATCTATTTTTCCCTCTTACCACCAAAGGGGAAACACAAATGATTATGCTTCCCATATACCCAATTTTCATACAAATCAAAATCCACAGAGTTATTAATCATACCTTCTACCATACCTTTACCATGAAGTATTTGAAGGCCCTTCTCTCCAATATTTCCAAGCCTTTTATGCCATAACATGGTCTTTTCTCTAGAGAACACTAGATTTTCTGCTCCACTTTCAGGTACCACATAGCTGTTGCACCCATCAATAACAGTGCTACCTTGCAGCCTGTATAGAGTTCCAATCTGAACTCCCCACATCAATACCAGTGCTCCCTAAACTATCTTGTAGGTATCTTTCTCTAACACTTTTTTTACACCTGCATCATCCAACTTGCTTACAGAAATCAGATTTCTGGCCAATGCAGGAATATGCAAAACACCTGGAAGTGTTCTAATCCTTCCACCTTGCAACTTCAACTTTACGTTTCCACGACCAATGATTATAGCCTTTGTATCATCCCCTAAGAAGACATCGTTGCCATCGTATTTCTCATACTCACAGAACCACTCTCTATGTGGAGTGAAGTGAAAGTATGCACCTGAGTCAATCAACCATGCCTCATGATATACATGTGTACTTGAAGAAGAAGCTAAGTACACATCCCCACCTTCATCTGAGGTAGTTTTTGCCTCTTTAGAAGCAGCATCATCAAATCCCTTTCCTTTGTGAAGAGATTTAGATTTACAATCCCTTTTGTAGTGCCCTTCCTTTCCGCATTTGCAGCACATCATTACAAATTTTCCTTGAGATTTAGATCTCCCTCTAGATTTAGATCTCCCACTCAATGACTTATTTTTGTTTCTGTTATGGGACCGTCCTCATATAGACAAGACATCACCATTCTGGCTCTTCATTTTTTTCGTCTCATCTCCTCCATCAACAAGGATGATACTATTTCATTAAACTGCAAACCAGTAGCATTGCTACCTATTGCAATAACCAGACTATCCCATGAACATGGTAGAGAAAAAAAAAAACTAATGCACTTATGTTCATTTGAAATTTTAATATTAATAAATAATAACTGACTTACCACAATATTAAATGCGTTCATATGCTCTGTCACCAAGTCTCCATCTTTCATCCTCAGGTTATACACCTTTTTTTGTAGGAACAGTTTATTCACCAAACACCTAGATTGGTACAAAGTTTGTAACTTTTCCCACAAATCCTTCGCCGTAGATTCCCCTGATACATTCAACAACACTGAATCTGAGACACACAATCGTATTGTGCTCTTTTCCTTCTGATCCAACTTCTTCCATTCTTCATCGAACACTCTTGTTGGTTTAATACCTAGATCTACCATGATCAACTGATCTTTATACACCAACAGATCCTCCATCTTGAGATTCCACAACTCAAAATTCTAACCATTAAATTTCTCAGTCTCTATCTTTCCACTGGTCACCATATTCTTTGACCACCATAATCGATCCCGTAGATCTCCCACTAAACAGGGTCTCGCATAGGCTTGAGTGAAACACCTCAGCAACAAAGGCATCCTGTTGAATCCAATACATCTATGATACCAAATGTAGGTTTTAACCCCGTACAGAAATTACCTACATATGAATTCTAAAACACAAAAAATAAACAATAGCAAGAGCATAGCACATAAAACAATACATATAGGTTTTCCCCTATTTCCCAAAACTAGGACTGCCAAATTGATTTTTAATTACTGTCCTTTCAATGTTACAATAAATATATACACATGTTGAAGCATCCATAAACCCTAATCCATTAACATTGGATTAAAACATAATCATAGTTCCCTTGACCAGATCTACAAAACGTGACGGACCAAAAACCATTGTGCCCAAAACCATCTGTGAAAACCATGCACAAAACCATAGGTAGTTTTCCCACCTAATATAGGGTCCAAAAAAAATTCGTGTGCGTTTCTCCAGACCCTATAGAGGGAGCTAGCATCCCCTTCAAACCCCCCGTATAGTGGGGGTTGTTGTCACCCCTCTGAGCCCCTGCGCATATCAGTGCAATGACTACTAGGACTAGTCGTGCAAAGAATATAACACAACCCAACAATGGGCATATGCTTTAGTTTGGGTTGGTGTTGGTTGTTGCTCCCTTCATTTCTTTTAGTCTTGTTTTGAATTATCAGTCATTGTTTTGAATTTTGTAGCCTCAGATAAATATGCTACCTTATTTTCCATTCCAAATTGTATGAACAATTTAAATAAATCCAATTGTTCATTCCAATTTCAAATTCGAGTTCTGTAGTGTTTTTAATTTTGTAGCTTCAGATAAATATTCAACATTATTTTCCATTCCAAATTATATGAACAATTTAAATAAATCCAATTGTTCATTCTGATTTCAAATTCAAATTCGATAGCGTTAGCTAAATCTGCAATGCTGTTTGCCATTCTAAATTGTATGAACAGTTTAAATAAATACAATTGTTCATTCTAATTTCAAATTTGAAGAATGTAGACTATGAATTTAGAATTCACACAAGAACACCAAAAATGAATTGATGTAAATGCAGAAATGAAGCAATGTAAATGAGGTATATTATAGCCCCACGGGGGTAGGCGAGTTGGTAATCACATCGCGGTGAAGTTCGTTAGAAAGGCGAGCTCCGCACTGAAGGTCACGAGTTCAAATCCCCTGGACTAACCCGGAGCCTGTGGAGAGGGGCGGGCGCATGCTCCCAGTTGTTATAGAGATAGCGGTCAGAATCGACCCCGTGTAACGCGAGTCGCGAGGCTGCCCCTGTTGCCGATTCCACTGTATATTATGGTTTTATATTGACTTTCTTTTTTTAATCAAATTAGCTAAGAATAAAATAAGAGTGTATTAATTTTTAATTTTTTTCAGATGAAATCAATAATTCAATAACGAATAACTCAGATTACGATAGAAGGAACGATAATTATCATTATTATTATTTGTATCAATTTGTCTTCATCTTCTTCTGTACACATGCTCAACTATATTTTTAGCCCATGATATTTTGCCACCTGTCTTAGTAATTCAAATATCCAGTAATTTTGTTCAAAGTTCCAGTAATTTTGTTCTTCTGTACACATGCACAACTATATTTTCAGCCCAAAATATTTCTCCACCCATCTCAGTAATTCAAAGTTCGAGTAATTTTGTTTATAGCTTTCACTGTTTTATGTTTATATAGTTTGTTGCTTCTTGATTATTTGAATTTGTTTATTTAGGTGTTAGTTGTATTGTATTTTATGGTATAATTTTTTTTTTAAGTAGAATTTAATTTCTTATTTAAAATGTACTTTTTAATATATAAATTAATATTTTAAAAAACTTATATTTTTTATATATAATAAATTATTTTAAAAAACTTATATTTTTTGAAGATATAAATTGATTATCTTAAAATAAATGTTCCACTTTTCTTTTTCTTCAATATTTAGTAGAAATATGAAATGAAGATTTATAGATTGTCCACATATTTTTTGTCGGTATTTCAAAATAATTCAAAAATACTTAAATTTGTTGTTTTGATTTTTGCCACAATAGGACAAAGACCATAGTGGTGTAGCTTTTTTAGTCTAGCAGTAGTGAGTGCAACCTACTTTGTGAGAAAATTGCAACAAGTGTTTAAGAAGGAGTAAGTCAATTCATATATTAAAATATTTTATGTTTAATATGTGAGAAAAAATTATATTTATATATAGCTTTAATACAACTTAAACCAAATAAAAATGTAGTGTTGTCTTTTTTTTTGCAAAAAGTGAATTAGAGAGAAATAATAACTCAAATAAAAATTTGAATATGTCCAGTTTCAACTCCAAGAAATGGTATTGTTGAAAACACCATCACTAAATGCAAATAGAAGA
This sequence comes from Pinus taeda, assembly GCA_000404065.3. NCBI lineage: Eukaryota > Viridiplantae > Streptophyta > Pinopsida > Pinales > Pinaceae > Pinus > Pinus taeda. The sequence goes on from APFE030296243.1 coordinate 53,406, forward strand.
TGTATTGATGCTAAAACATTCAAGTTTTCTTCCTATACAAAAGACTGAGATACATAGAAAAACAGACAATTTATTGTAAATATTGAAAAAAGTTTACCTAGACTTGAGAGATTATTAAATATTATAAAGAATTTATATGTGTATTATTAAAAATAGTATAAAAAGAAAAATTTAAATAGGTATACTCCTTGGTTAAATCTTCTTGAAATCAGTTCAAGATTATGTTTTTTAATAGGGTTTGACTGATGTAATTAAATTCATATATACTAATTAATTTTATTTTTATTAATATAGGATTATATATAAAAATTGTGTTCAAAAAAAAGGGAATCAACATTTTATCAAAAAAATCTTTGGATTGTCTACTACATCTCAAGCTTCATTGCCCAATAAAGAAGATCGTGATTTTAATTTAAATGAAGATTTAGATGTCTTGGAGCATAATGAAGAATATGATATCTTAGGGCATGATCCAGGTGGCTCCAGAGACGCACACAAGATAAAGAAGGCTTATGGAAGGTCAAAAATCAAAGTGATCACAATTCTTTCTAACTAGGACTAGAGCATAGATCTTGTCATCCTGATCGCAGCAGTGTGAACGGTTCATTAATCCAAGCTCGTATGAGGGAGAAAGAGCCAATCAAAGTTTTGGTCAAAGTTGGGCTCTGGGCCAGGTTTAAGTTTCCTACAAATTGTCCAAACCTGGGGCATGAAATCTAGCTCCCGAAACAAGGCAAAATTGTGGCCTCATTAAATTTCCCAATATCCCTTATTTTCAAAATATTTAAAAACACGACTATTAGTATATATATATATATATATATATATTAGGTGGTGGGTCATGACCCCCGCCACCTCCATTGGATCCCAAATATTTAATTAAAAAAACAAATTTTAATTATGGGCTGATGGGCCCTGATCCCCGCCGGCCCTCCCTCAACCTTACAACACAATTTAAAAATTAAACATGTTACCTATTAAACATGTTATACAAGGTGGCTAGCACACCTATGGTGGACCCGACCCACACCCCAACACTTAATGCCAACATTACAGAGGCTGTCAGGTATCAAGCGTACACTACCCACATGCAATGGCCCACGTGGTAGCCCCACATCACATAAATTTGCCCCAATAAATGTGCCCCATTCAATACCAACAGCATAGGCCCCATTCAAATTGTTGTGGGGGTTAAGGGGGTGGGCTCCCTAATGCGGACTTGACCCCAAAAACAAAAATAGTTGTAGTTTAAAAAAAAACAAAATGTTTTAATATGGAGGGGTTGGGGTTTGACCAATCGACCTCCTCCTTATAATTCAGGTTCTTTACCAATCCACCCAACTGTCCACATTATAATATTCACCCACCTAAAACATTATATAAACCCTCATTTTCTCAGTGCACGAAAGCCAAGGTGCACGGAAATTGAGATATAATATTTGTTAATTGTTTTATAGGTGGAACCATGATTCTGGAAAAACATAGGCAGAACCATGATTGAGCAAAATTCTCAAGAGGGCGAAATTTTTCCAGTGTCTAAATTGGACAAATTTTATATCTATCTTGCACCTCTTCGTGACATGAACGTGATGGTGTAGTTAGTTTCTTGATCTGAGCAATATATTTTCAGAGGTCTCAGAGGAGCGAATCCTTGAGGAATCTAGGGGGATCTAAAAGATTCCTTAAGCCCCAAAATCTCACTTTGTCAGAATTCAGAAATTTGACAGTTGATTTTGCACTATTCAATGCCAGAGATTTGATGGTGTATTCAGATTTTCCATCTGATCATTATATTTTTCAGCCACTTTTCAAAGTGGAGTGTAGGTGTTAGCATTCAACGTGCGAGAAGTCACTTCCATAAGATTCGACACTAGGAGATTGATGGTACAACCAGCATCAGTAGTTTGACATCCTTTTCTTCAAATGGCCCTAGGATGTGAGGTATATGCAGTATGTTCATGTACATCTTTTGCTATGAGATGCATTGTGTTACATAGATCCTTGTTTGTTGTTTCATATGGGGATCTTTTTTTCTTACTTGTTTCATTATTCCTACATGATGTGATGTGGAATTATTTGTGGGATGTACTTATTTTCATGATTCGTCATGTTTTATTTTAGATTCCTTTGTTGTATGTAGATGGCATACTCATGTGTCACCATGTATGTTTGCATTGAGATCCCTTCTATGCCATGTTGGCGGGATGCTCATTATCATCATGCATGAGTTTATGTTGTACTGATAGGAGTCCTTTTTGGCTGAGATTTCCTGTAGAGGAACATCTCTTGGAGCCACTCCTGTGTGAGGCCATTTTCCTTATATGATAGCAACGCCACCACCTATGTACATCATCACTATTGACAACACTTAATGCAGCAACTTACACCATCTTGACACTGGGGCCCGAAGATATAGTCCCTCCTACATGAACACCATTATCAATGTCTTGAGTTTTATGTTGCTGACTCTTATGATGTTCATTTTTCTTTACAACATTAATTTATGTTCCTTTATGCTATTTTAATTGAAATTCTAATCACATCACGAAAGAAAAATATCTTGGTTAAATTCGAGAGTTGAGTAAACTCAGATCAAGTTTGGTATCAAAGCGATCTTTGCGTGGATGTGAATTGCAAGCATGAACAATGGAACATGAAGTGACAGAGGATGCAAAACAGATGTATGAGACCATGCTCAAAATTTCCAAAAGGTTGGAGATAATGTATGAAGCTCTACAAAAAGAGACAGGGGAAAAGGAGCAATTACACCTTTAGTTGCAAGCCATGGAAGAGGCCTTGGAAGAACTAAAGCACAACAACCAAAATCTTTAAACAGAGAATGCTGAATTGAATATGTTTTTACATGAAGAGAAAAAAGGGAAACAAAGTTTGCTACAATAGATGCAAGCTAAGGATGAGGCCTTGAAAAAGTTACTGCGTGACCCATGTGAGGTAAAAAGTAATTCTCTAAATTCATGTATGTGTCCTGATTATGATTTTGTTGTTTTCGAAAATCATACCACAAGAATTGGCTCTGAACACTTGAAGAAAATGGGGTATGAAGGAAAGGCTTGGGCGTTAATGTCCAAGGCATTGTCAACCCCATCAAAGTAGAAGAATTAACTCGTCGAGAAGGAATTGGGTATGTCAAAATAGAAGTTGGGGAATGTGCCGAGACAACTAGAGAACCACCAACAATAGATGATGAAAATCCCTCATTAGTTCTTCCCAAATCAAAAGGTGAGGTAAAAGATGTTGATTTCCTTTTAGTTTTGTCTTCGCATATTATGATTTTTTTTGGAGATTTGGAGATCCCAATTACAGGGACAAACACGTGCTTCCTTACTGGGATGAGGCATGAGGAGGAAAAACAACTTGGTGTTAATAACCAAGGTATAACTCAACCATTGGAGGTTGTGCAGAGACCTCAATTTGTAGGCTTGGGATACACCGAAGGAGAATTCTCGACGGTGTCAAATGCTTTCGAGACATTGTCGAAATCGTTGAGGAACGAGAATGATGGGAACACATCCCCATCATCCCACGACAGTGCCATTGGCAAGGAAAGAGTTTAGGCAAGCTCTTTTCTCTATAATGACACTAGAGACAATAAGGAAACTTATAACCAGTTTCGATATTGAAATGTTCATTTCAATTATAATCATGGTGTTAATGATGGACATAAAAAATGGCATTGAAAAACATGTAGCTTTTGTCGATTACATAACCATACATTTTGTAAGTGTTGGAAAAGAATAACAGCACACAACAAGATGAGGCGTGAAAGAACCATCAACAGTAGGAAAATAAACAGGTCAAGCAAATCTGGAGGAAGAAGACCTATTGCAGTTGTTGCGACAGAAGTGGCCATCAAAGAGCCACATGTTGGAGGCTTCATCCAGAGCAATGCCTTAAAGACAAAGTGTCGGTGCATGAAATAGGTGAAACAATTGTTTGACAAGAAAAACCACCATAGGGGGATGACCCATTCACAGCGATAAGTGAAAAATGGTTTCTAGATATGTCAGCTTGTCATGGTCATGCTTTTGTAAATCATTTGTTGCATTTTAAAATGTAAAAGTGATGATGTGTTTTCCACCACTTATTAGGCAACAATGATGTCTGGTCTTATTTTGAGTTGCATGATAAACTGTGAAAGTGATGTCGTGTTTCCATCACTTGTAAAAGAAAAAATATTGTTTTGCCTTATTGTTGTAAATCACGTGTTGCAATGACAATGTGTTTTCCATCACATGTTGGAGCAACAATGATATGTTGGCCCTGTTTTCATTGTTGGGGTATAATTTCCATGTGAAATTGTGCATCGAACATGTGTTATAAACTCGTGGCAAGTGTGGGATGCTTGGGTCATTAGCTGGTCATGTAAGTCAGGCATGTAATTTGCAAAACAATGTACTACCGGTTTGGGAGGTTGCAGGTGTTAGCTCATCGTTTAAGGCTCCGAAGAACAAAGGTGAAGGAGATGGAAGCGAGACCTTTTTCAGGACGCTTGTGATGTAAATAAGGTAGAGAGAAGTTGTAGATTATTTTTCATGCTTTTGGAGGACCAAAAGCTCCTTAGTGGGGAGGATTTATCCTGGTGGCTCCAGAGACACACATAGGACAAAGAGGACTTATGGAAGCTCAAAATTCAAAATGACTAGAATTCCTTCGAACCAAGACCAGAGCGTAGACCTTGTTGTCCTGATCGAAACAATGTGAATGGTTCGTCAATCTGAGCTTGTATGAGGGAGAATGAGCTAGTCAAAGTTTTGGTCAAAGTTGGACTGTGGGCTAGGTTTAAGTTTCCTACAAATTGACCAACCTCGGGGCATGAAATCTAGCTCCCAAAAGCTAGTGAAATTGTGGCCTCTTTAAATTGCCCAATATCCCTTATTTTTGAAACATTTAAGAAAACGACTTAGTTATTTAAAAAACTCAAAAGATATATATATATTAGGTGGCAACCCATAATCCTCGCCACCTCCGTTAGATCCTAAATGTTTAATTAAAGTAAACAAATTTTAATTATGGGTCGATGGGCCATGACCCCCACCAGCCCTCCCTCAACCTCACAACACAATTTGAAAATTAAATATGGCTCGGTGGCCATTACCTCGCTGAGCCCTCCAACCAACTCCGTTTACCCATTAAACATGTTATACGGGGTGGGTGGGGAACATCCAGTGGACCTAGCCCACACCCCAACACATAATGCCAACATTGTGGAGGCCGATTGGTATCAAGCCTGTGCCAACCACGTCGGTTGGCCCTCCATCATGTGGCGGCCCCATGTCACATAACTCCACCCCATAAAATGCGCCTCATTCAATACCAACAACATATGCCACATTCAAATTGCTGTGGAGGTTAATGGGGCAAGCTGCCCAATGCGAACCCGACCCCCAAAATAGAAATACATGCAATTAAAAAAAAAATGAAATGTTTTAATATTAGGAGGTCGGGGTTTCACCACCTGACTTCCTCCTTATAATTTAGGATCTTTACCAATTCACCCAACTGTCCACATTGTGATATTTGTCCACCTAAAACATTATATAAACCCTCATTTCTCAATGCATGGAAGCTAAGGCGCAACACGAAAATCAAGATATAATATCTTTTAATTGTTTTATAGGTGGAACCATGATTTTGGAAAAACACAGGTGGAACCATGATTGAGAAAAATTCTTAGGAGGGAAAAATTTTGTTAGTGTCTAAAATTGACAAATTTTATGTCTATCCTGCACCTCTTAGCAACATGAACCTGATGGCGCAGTCAGTTTTCTTATGTAAGCAACAAATTCTCAAAGATCCGAGAGGAGGGAATATTTGAGGAATCTAGGGGAGATCTAAAAGATTCCCTAAGCCTTAGATTATCACTTTCTCAGAATTCAGAAATTTGACAATCGATTTCGCACTATTCGATGCCACAAATTTGATGGTGTATTCAAATTTTCCATCTGATCATTCTATTTTTCTACCACTTTTCAAATTGGAGTGCAGGTGTGAGCATTCAACGTGCGAGTAGTCACTTCCATGAGATTTGATGCCGGGAGATTGATGGTATGCCTAATTTTAGTAGTTTGACATCCTTTTCTTCATATGGCCCTAGGATGTGAGGTATATGCAGTATGTTGATGTACTTCTTTTGCTATGAGATGCATTGTGCTACATAGATCACTGTTTGTTGTTTGATGTGGGGATCTTGTTTTCTTACTTGTTTCATGATTCCTACTTGATGTGATGTAGAATCATTTGTGGGATGTACTTTTTGTCATGATTCATCATGTTTTATTTGAGATCCATTTGTTGTATGTAAATGGAATAATCATGTTTGCCACATATATTTGCATTGATATCCCTGTTATGCCATGTTGGTGGGATTCTCATTATCATCATGCATGAGTTTATTTCATACTGATAGGAGTCATTTTTCACTGAGACTTCATGTAGCGGAACATTTCTTGGAGCCACTTGTGTGTGAGGGCATTTTCCTTGGATGATAGTGACGCCACCACCTATGTACATCATCACTATTGATGCACTTAATGCAACAACCCACACCATCTTGACACCGGGGCCTGGAGATGTGGTCCCTCCTAGACGAACTCCGTTATCAACGTCTTGATTTTTATGTTGCTGACTCTTGTCATGTTCATTATTCTTTACAACATGCATTTATGTTCCTTTATGCTATTTTAATTTCAATTCTAATCACATCACGAAAGCAAAATATCTTGGTTAAATCTAGGAGGTGAGTCATCTCGGATTAGGGCATAATGAAAAAAGTGATGAAGAATTTCACGAGGGTGAACCTAACACCCAAAAGAAAAGGAAAATGAAATTAAAAAGAGAGTTTCGTGATTAGTGGAAAACTAAGTAAAGGTGGTTGAGAGAGGCAAAGCATGAAGGAAAAACAATTATTAAATGCATATATTGTGAATTTCATAAGGAAATACAGCCATGGGGAATTGGGACTGGTTGTTGTACATTGCAACATGATTCTATAGTTTTCCATGCTAGTTCAAGTATCCATGAGCTCTCACAGGAAAAGTGGATATCTGGAAATGAGAAGAAGGCAAAGTCTATTATAGAACACATTGCATGCATTCATGATATCAACAAAGAAAGAGTCATCACTACTATGAAATTAGTATATTGGATGGTGCAAGAGGATGTACCACTCTCCAAATATGAATCTCTTTGTTTGTTTACAATGTCCCTAATCACACAAAATATGCCAAAGTACAAAGATTATACATCATATACAAATCTCATGGCTGCAAAAAAATTCCTTTTTGTTATATCTCAATATCTTGAAGAGCTACAAATTTCCAAAATGCTAGATAGCCATTTTTTTCATTGATGCTAGATGAGAGTATATATTGTAGCTTAGAAAAACATTTTGTGGTTTATGCCACATTTTTAAACTCAAAAGGATTGAGTCCTCCAATTACACAGTTTTTAAAACTCATATATGCTTGCAGCAGAAGAGGGAAAACAACTTATGATGCGATCAAACATTTAATGGAATCAAGGAGCCTTTCAAAAGAAAGATTGGTAGGAGTTTCCACAGATGGTGCTTCTTCAATGGTTGGTAATGAAAATGGTTTTATTAATTTCTTGAAGAAATATGTACCTAATCGCGTAGGTGTTCATTACATTGCCCATCGTGAAGCTTTAGTCGCATCAGATGCTTAAAAAAACATACCTGAATTGTTGTTTGTTGAGAAATTAGCAAATAAGGTATAATCTTGGGTGCAAAATTCTATGAAAAGAAATAGTCAACTTATTTCTATACAAAAACTTATGCAACTTGAAACTCTTTAAGCTCTACGAATCCATGAAGTTAGATGGATTTCAAGGGGACAAGCCATTGAAACGCCTGTTGTACTTATGCCTCCCATATTAACATTGTGGAAAATTGAAAGAAAAGACTCATGGTATGATAAGGCAAGAATCATTTCAGTGCAATTTTGTTTACATATGCTTGTAGATATAATGTGTGAATTAAACAAGCTGAAAAGAAATTCCAAGAAGAGTACGTTGATGTCAACCCTATATCGGTAGCCACAGATGTTATGGTAAACACTTTGAAAATTATGTTTTTAAGAAGCGACACATTTGCAAATGGCACATGTTATTTATCTAAATTTATAGATGCCTTTAAATTTGGCATTCTAGAAATTTTTGATAAGGAGGGGCTTGTTCACAAGCATGAATTATGATTTGTAGCAATTCCACATCCATATGATGATTGTGTTGATATACAAAAACAATCATGGAAATTGTGTATTGAAGGTTCAATAGAAAGTTGCGAACAACTTGCAAAAGATTATGTTCAAGCTCTTCTAGAGAATTTGAATGGAAGATTCCCTGATCTTGCATTTTTCATCTCAGCAAATTTGTTTATCCCTTGCCACTATTTTGAGGATGTTCATGGTAGAGAATGAAATTCAAAGCGTTGGCTCGAAAATATTTTTCAACACTTACATCATCCTTATTATCAAAGTGAAGAAAACAAAACTACATTTTATTTTGAGGCTTGTTTGAAAGAGTTGCATCCATTTGTAGACAAGCTCTGTGTTAATTGTGAGGGATCATCCATGAAATATGCATGGAGGATTTTTTTGTTACAGGGTTGCATACAAATTTTCCTAACATGTCAAAATTATGGCAGGGAATACTTACTATTCCTCCAAGTACAGGTTCTTGTGAGAGACGATTCTCAAGGAAAAACATAATAAAGGATGTCCAGAGAACAAAGCTATCATTAGCTCTATTGGATACCTCGATGTGAATGTCTCTAACCGGGCTTGATTCCTCGATGGTGGAATGGGATAGGGTAAATGACATCTCAAAACATGCTAAAGAAAGGATAATCTTAGATATTTAAAGTTTTTTCTTTTATTTTTATGTTTGTAATGGTGGTGTTTTGACAATTACTTGTTTTGGTGAAATTATCCAAAAATTAGTCTGTGTACACGTTGATATTAAATCTACTTTTTCAACATTTACATAGTTCATGCACATTATGTTTTTGGTTTGAAACATATTTCACAACTATTTTTCTTTTAATGGGATTGACGTCGTAGTGACTTAAATGGAAAACGTGCTATGGGTGTTTCAATTTCTGTTAAGTGATTTTTTTTTTGTCAAATTTTTGGCAACAATATTTACATTCATTATTTTCAATGTGAGAGTAATTAATATAATATATATATATATATATATATAATATATATATATATATATATATATATATATATTCACTTTATAATATTAATTTTTTTCTTTCTACACATATTTTCCATCTATTTTGTCACTATTTCCATCTCTAAAAAAATGCTCAAGAGCCTAGAAATTTACAGAAATTTTGATCAACAGGGCTCAAAAGAAAGAGTAGCAACGAGACTTGAGTGGACTGGTACAAAGGAGAATGGAAAATTTGTAATAATTATGAATACAATTTGAAATTAGCTGAAACTTGTACAAATAAATATTAAAAGTCATTTGATGTTCAATTTAAAAATAAAAATGTGATAAAAAATTCCTTGACAAATAGAAGCACTCGTCAAATTTAACCCATAAGATCTCATAACCCGTAAATATTAAAATTAATGTGTTAAACAATTTAAAAATAAAAATGTCATAAAAATAATTCCTTTACAAGGAAAGGCACCGGTCAAATTTAGCCCCTAGATCATATAGCACGTTAGGATGATAATATTCTATACAACACCTTTTCAGGATGATGAGATGGATTGTTTTGATTTTAATGGGTTATATTTAAACTAAATTAATGATAAGAATATAAATCATTTTTAATTTTATTATTTCTGCTCTCCACGTCATCGATTTCGTGCGGGGAGTGAGGCTTATAAATCGATCGCAACTATCATAGAGTGGGCAGCAGCACGTAAATCGGTATAGACAACCATCCTCTTCTCCGCTTTTGGTTATCAGAGAAAGTAAAAGATACGTTAAATAAAATCCTCATTATTGTGTATAGGCGATATTAGTATGCAGTTTTCAGTTTGAAGAGTAACTTTCGTGACATGCCACACTATTCCCATAAAGTTACCATTGCCTGTTTATTTTCCAAATAGGATTTTTAGAATTTATATTTTAAAACATTTTTGCTGGTAGTTACAAAATGAAAGGTTGGCATGTATTATTTTATTTAATTAAATTTATGAATTAAAATAAATGTCATATATATAAGAGTTATTGTTTTTTGGACATGTGGTATTAGTAAGTTAATATTGCGGCTCGTGGTATTATTAGAAAACTTTGTTACACATTAAAAACATCCTTGGTAAAGTATGGTGAATCTTCATGATTAAAAATCTTTTTGGTAAAGTATGGTGAATCTTCATGATTAAAAATCTTATTAGATGTTTTTAACTAATCCATCACCTTAGATCCATTTAACACCAGATCTATCATCCGCTCACAAGAATCAAATCTCTCCATGTACAAACCTTCTTTTGAAGTATATAACTTGAGGAAAGGTTTGTACCTTGAGGGATTTGATTCACATGGTAGATCAAGTATCACATGGATATGGATCTAAGAGGTTCACATAATTCATCCAATGTCACATGGATATGGATCTAAGATGGTTCGCGCAACAATGTTATAGTTTTAGATTATCATTATTATGTATATGTTTGAGATAAATTTCAAAATTCACTTTAAGTTTTCTTTGCTTGACATTACCATGTCATTCTCTTATTTAATTCATTTTGTTCTGGGTGGTTTTATGTCTGTGTTTGGATGCTTTGAGTGGTTTGTGTGATTATGTGTTTGAATTTGGATGGTAATGTTTGTGAATGTTACAGTTGTGTTATATTTCTATATGTATACGTAATTGTCTACTAGTAATTAGTTGGTGATGAAGAAGTGAGACAATCTTGTCAAGACTTTCTAGGAGGATTGATAATCCACACCTATTTCATTTAAGTTTAGGTATCACAACTTATGACAACTAATTAATTCTTAATAGTGTCCCTCTAGATATTACTAAATATATCTTGAATAATAGCTTTAATAATTTGCCCCATCAAAATTACCCTTGAAATAATTTGTTTCTTTGCTAATATTTGAAATAATTTATTTGATTTTGACGAGTGGCTATATTTTCCAAATATTTACATTATTTGTTTCTCCAAACAATTATCGCATCTCCTTCAAACATATTTTGATTTGTTTTGAGTGTTTATAAATATATCTTTTCCTCTAATAAATATTTTGAATACATACATTATTTGTTTCTCCAAACAATTACCACATCTCCTTGAAGCATATTTTGATTTGTTTTGAATGTTTATAAATATATATTTTTCTTTAACAACTATTTTTAATATATTGCAAGTATCTATTTATAATTTTGAATATAGGTGATTTTGAATATCTTTTGAATATATGTAATTTTCTACTAATAGTTAATTAATGATCAAGAAGGGATACCATCTTGTCAATAATTAATTTGCATTTTGCAGAAGGATTGATTTTGCACATTTATTTCATCTTAATTATAAGTATAGAAACTTTTGAAAGATAATTAATTTTTAATAATGTCCATCTAGATATTACTAAATATATCTTGAAAAATAGTTTTAATAATATATAGTCTCAAGATTAACAACATTTAATGCCTCTAATGCAAGCAAACAAATAGTATTAAAAAACATCTACACTAAAATATATGCATCTAATGCAAACAATCAAATACGATTAGAAATCAACATCTACATTGAAATCAATGCATCTAGTGCAAGTAATCAAATAAAAGTAGAAATCAACATATACATTGAAACAAATGCATGTTGTGCAAACAATCAAATAGAATTATAAATAAGCATCTACATTGAAATCAATACATGAGTGCAAGAAAAAAAATAGAATTAGAAATCAACATCTACAATGAAATAAATGCATCTAGTACAAGCAATCAAATATGTTTAGAATTCATCATCTACATTGAAATCAATGCATCGAGTGTAAACAATCAAATATGATTAGAAATCAACATCTATGGTAAAATCAATTCATATAGTGCAAAAAATAAAATATAATTAGAAATCAACACTACATTGAAAGCAATGCATCTAGTGTAAACAATCAAATAATATTAGAAATTATCATATTCAATAAAATCAATGCATCTAGTGCAAGAAATATTCTTCCCTCTATCCGCCCTCCATCTATATCTATATCTCCTTCCATGTCTCTTTCCTTGTCTCTCTATGTCACCCCCCCAAATGCACACACTCTCTCGCCCTCCTCCCTCACTCTCTATATTTCTTCCCCTCTCCCTCCCTCTCTCTATCTCTCTCTTATTCCCTCTCTTCACCTTCCATTTATATCTCTATATCCTTATGTCACTCCATTGTCTCCTTATATTAACCCCAAAATATACACACTATTTCTTCATATTTCTCTATCTCTCCAATCCTTTCCCTCTCTTTGCATCTTCCTTATCCCCCCTCCCTCTTTCTCTATTCATCTCTCTCTCTCTATGTCTCTCTTCTTACCTCCATATCTCCCCCCATCCAACTCCATCTCTCTTCCCCCCTCCCTTTCTCATTCCCACTCTCATGTCCTCTATCTCTCTTCCTTCTTCTCTCCCTTTCTCTCCCAACTCCCTTGGTCTCCTCCCCCTATCTTTCTCTCTTTTCCACTTCACCCTCAAACTCTATCACTATCTCCCACCCTCTCTCCTTCTATCACCTTTTAAGCCCCCTTCCCTCCATCTCTGCTTCTTTGTCCTTGTATCTCAACCCAGAACACTCTCTCTCCATCTCTCCCTTTCCACTTTTCTCTCTCTATAATTTTCTACTTCCCTCCATTTCTCCCCCTCCAACTCCATACATTCGTCCCTCCTTCTCTCCTATTTTCTCTCAAGCCATTTCTCTGGTCCTTCCTCTATCTCCCTTGCTCTCGTACCTCATTCTCTCCCCCCATCACTAAATCGCCCTTTCTCTCTCTCTCTGCCCTCCAACCTTGTCACTATCTCGCTCCAACCTTCTCATTCCCACTCTCTACTCTCCTTTATCTCCATCTTAGTCTTGTCACTGTCTCTATCTCTCCAAATCTATCACTCTATGTCATTGTTCTTCCCTCCCATATATATAGGGTTATATATATCATGATATATTAATATAAATAAATATTGATATAATTAAATTTAATATATATATCCAAAGATTAAATAAATATATAATATTAAATATTTAATATAATTTAAATTTAATGATTTCTTTAAACGGCATCTTGGAAAATCAATAATAAAACTACTCAATTAAAAAATTTCAATATAACAAATTTGGGGTGGAAAATTAATGTCTGAAATTTTTTTGTAATACTCATAGGATTGGTTTTTCCCTTTAAAGAATCATTTATAAATATTAATTAAAATAAATATTAAAAGATTTTGGGTGGGATTTGTTTTTTTGTGTGGAATTATCTTTTCTTTGACTTATGAAAATATTGACATTAGTAAAAAGTAAAAGATGTTAAATTATTAATCAATTGAAATAATGTGTAAAATCCTTTGTTGAAAGTAAATTAATAACATTAAAAAAATACAAATCAAATAAATTTATTATCCATAAAGTATAGTATAACAAGGCATAGTACATTTAAAATTAAATAAATTGAAAAATTAAAAATTTATAAAAAAGTCTAACATATTAATAAATTAAAATCAATGAAATTAATAGTTAATGTTATTATGTTTATAATTTTGTAAATGAAGTTTTTTAAACAAACATAAATCTACCTGTATTTTTGTTTGTTTATTTATTTTTACTCTGGTTTATTTGTTTGTTGGTTTATTTTTACTCTAAAAGTCATTATACGCAAATAAAATATGACACCAATATATACAAATCTTTATTGCACTAATATATACTAATCTCGGTATGTATTTATTAATAAAAATATAATTTATTGGATTACAGAAAGACTGATATAACTGACTGGAGATGGCTATGAAAGCATTTTGAGTACCATATGTGAGTGATTTTTGTTTCTGGTACTTTGTGAAGTATGATTAACTTTCTCAAAGTAAATATCTGTTTCACATAACAGACAAATCAGAAGTTTTCAAACTTTCCCAAAACCTGAGGATTCCTCTTTATATTGCATTCATATAAAGAAATTGAACAGGTACTTTCAATTTTCCTTTGAGCATGCTTAATAAAAAATTCTTCAGTACAGGGTCTGCTTTAAGATTCTCATACGGAAATCTTCAACGAAGCAAATGTATAAGAAAAATTGTTTTGAATTAAGCACAATAGTGCTTCCATGAAATTTCTAACATTTAAACTCCTAGAACTCATTCGAAAATCTAGCGAGCGCGAAGATTCACTTGAAAATCCAATGAGCACTTAGTTGTTTGAATATGGTTTTACGTGTACTATAATAGTTGTATTAATTTATTTCTACTTTTGTATTTATATAATTATTTTCATTTTTTTGCCGTGTTTTTAATTTGTTTGCACACAAACATATTTAATAATGATAAATACATCTTTTACAGTAATTAATTTTTTAGGTAATAATAAAATAATAAAGTTATAATTTAACTCATTTTTATGTAGTTTTAATTTTGAAAATGTAGAATGTATTATTAGGTAAGTGTTTATTCTTCTAGGACCTCGAGTATGTCTTAAAATTGCTTTTGTTTCACTAAGAGCTCATCTTTCTTGAACATAAAGAAATAGGTTAACGACCCAAGGACAGGTTATTCACTTTCCCTTTCTGGACCAAAGGACCCTCAATTTCTGTTTCCATAGTATTTCCTCTTGCAAGTATATTTTCTCCCATTTCGTTAGTAGCTCTATTTCCTCACTTCTTCTATTTGTGTGCCCTTATCTATTAACACTTCATGTAATGCTTCCGCCTCTTTCTCGAAATCATTTTTTTCCTGGAAGATATTACTAAATTCTATTTTATTCCAATTCCTTAATTTGGATTTAATATATGTCAACCTCGCCTACAATTTCAATATTTCGGAGCCCCTGATTAGGAGAGGATCTTCCACCAATTTCTTTATATTCTCCATAAGTAAGGAAATGTTGGATCAAGTGGATTTGACAAAGAATACTTGTAGGTAACAGATTGCATGTATGATTTCCTAGTTGGTTTTGGCATGCATAATGTATGCACGTCTGTATTTGATTCATTTGTTGTCATTGGCATGGGTTTTTCTCAGATTTGTTTTGGTTTCAACAATGGTTTCAACTCGCTTTCTCATTTCCGCATAGTCATAGTGTCATGGGATTCATTATTGTTTGAGATTTGGATTGCTGGAAGGTTTTGGATCCATTTGAGGTGGCTTCAGGAAAATCCCAATGGTTATGGATGGAGATGGTTTTCTCCTCGACGCCCTCAACAGGTGGGTGGAGATAGGAAAATTCCTCAAGGGATGGTCAAGGAATACTGAGTCATCCAAGCTTGGCTTGGTTTTGTGATCTCGTGACTAGTTTAGGTGAGATCACGCTAATGTGAGGGTGAAGGTTGTTTAACCTCTACAATCCCTTGCTTGTTTATGGATTGGTTTATCTCATGAGATCCCATATTCATGCTTGGAATATGGCACAGGGGTGCTTGGTTGAAAGAAAGATTTAATTAACCCTAATCTATGGTGAGGTGGTATGTGAAAGTCCCTGACATGATTGGATTTTGCATATGATTAATAATAGTTAAGTTCATCTTCTATTTCACTAGTAATTATACTCGTTATTATGTGGCTTTAATGCCTATTCTATTCTTGTTATTTATCTGGTTATATGTTGGTTATAAGCATCGTTTTATGACATTCAAGTGATGGCTCTTAACATGTCATTGCTTGTAAATGATTGATTATTGAATGCATGACCTAATAGATGTTATTGAATCTATTGTGAGATGGAATTAGTCCTTCTTGGTAAACCTCAAATAAGTTCCAAATCTCTATGTTTAGATATGCATTGATAACCTATAGATATCATGTTCTTAATGTGTTTGGGAGAATGACTATCATGATTAGACTAGGTTAGGTCAAGTACTTGTCTATGTTTTGTGTTTAAAGCTTTTTCTGTGTTCCATTCATCATTCTAGAAAGTCACATCAAGTTTTAGGTAGTGATCTAGTCAATAGCCTTGAAAAAGTGGCTTAGATCTCACGGTTGCTGGCACAAAACTGAGTGAAAAAGTCTATATTCATTGGGATTCAGGCTCATGAGAGTGACTAGAGGGTCTCGGTCACTATCTTGCCTTGTCATGGAAGAAAATGATAGCCTACGTTAGTGAAAAATCAAGTTAACTCAGGGGTTGGGAACCTTGAGTGGTTTGTTAGCTCCTAGGGGTCCCGTAGCATCTGAGGGAGGTCAATAAGCTCCTATTTTGTCAATTACATTTCCTTAAGGTTATCTAGGAGGTTAATTCATGACATAGTAACCCTTAGCTCATGTTTACCCAGTGAAAATCGGTGGAAATGGATAGATGTGGGAGGAGGTATTACAAAGTGGTACCAGAGCATGGTTCAAACACTTGGAACAGATGGGCTAGATGCATGTGGTTATGAATGCATTATCATGGTTATGGTTGTCATTCATGAAGCCATGGTATTGGTGTAGTTATAACACTAGAAGGAAGGCCTCTTGTATTTGAAAATATCAAACACAAGAAATTACTTGCTCAAACCTATTTATGAGAAAGAAACATTGATCATACTACATGTGGTTAAAAATGTGACGCTTATTTATTAGGAAGAAACTTCAAAGTAAAAATATATCATGAAAGTTCTAATTACTTCTTGGAGCAATGATTATGTTCAGAAAAGAAACAATAATGGATTGTAGATATGATAAGTTATTATAGTAAAACATAATATGGTGGCAAATGTAGTTTCAAGGAATGAATAAGAAATTGGGGGTTTATTATGTGCTATTTATATTTTATAATTTGATTAGGTTGAAGAGGTAAGGACATAATGATAGAAATATGAAAAGATGTGGAACATCATTCAATAATTACAATAGGAACAAAGTAAATGAAATAAATTTGTTTAAAATAATGATTTGTTATGGTATTAATATCACCTATATTTTTGTAAGAATTCACAACTCAAACAAAAGGTCCTTTTGGAATTTTATACTTCTCCTATAGGAGGGCATTAAATATTCTTGCAAATTTAGAACAAAACAATAAGGAATTATTTTGGAGTATCTTAAAAATAATCTTCAAAATTTTGCGGCTAAATGTGTGGCTTACTAGCAAAATAATGGAGATAAAATGAAGACCATGGTTCTCTTACATCTGCTAGCTATACCAAGTCAACACTAGAAATATGTTTCAATCTATTTTGTTATAGATTTACCCAAATATGAAGGAATGAATTCAGTTATGGAAGTACTAGATCAACTAAAAAGTATGCCTATTTTGTCTCTCTTTCCAAGCCTAAAGCAAGAATAATGTCAACATTCATGGAAATAGCCCAAAAGCTACATGGAATTCTCAATATTATTGTAAATGAACAAGATCCACTTTTCACTAAAAATAATTTGGAAAGATTTTTATTTCTATTTTTGTGTACTCAATTACCTTACCTCTCATATTATTTCCCTCAACTTAATGGGGAAAATAGTATTGTGAATAAATGTTTAGAAGGATGTTTTTTTTGTTTTCCATTTGATAAACAAGCCCAATGTGTCAAGTGGTTTCCCTTAGTATGATGGTAAAATAAAAATCCTTCCATATTTGATAAAAAAATGTTCTAATTTCTAGCATTTTGTGGATATCGTCCTCCACCCATTACATCACCCTTGAAAAGAACTATAGATATTCAAGCTCTAGAGGACCACATATTACACTAGTAAGAGGTTCTCAAACTATTTGAAGGAAATTTGGTTATAAAACAAAATAGAATGAAACAACAAGAATATCATGATTGTAATGAAATAGAATTTGAAGTGGGCGATTTGGTATTTTTTGTACTACATACATATAAACAAATGTCTCTCACGAAATGAAATAAGGACAAAAAAATTAACACCGATATATTATGGCCCCTACAAAGTGTTGAACATGATTGGAAGTATGTATTCAACTTTTCTTTTCCTTCACATTTACATATAATATTCGATATTTATTTCTTAAGAAGGTAATTTCTAACTAGATCATAGTCCAAATTATTTTATTAGAGATTAATGAAGAATGGAAAATCATACTGAAATAAAATAAAATATTGAAACAAGGAGTAAATGACTATGGAATTAAACAATTATTAAGTGCTTGATCAAATTGAATAGTGTAACAGTGGAAGAAGTGAAATTAGAAGATGAATTATTCTTGTAGAAACACCTGCAATTAGTGAATGGTTGAGGATATCATTGTTTTGAATGGGGGAGTGTTAACCATGAAACACCTTATTAAGAACTAGGTATTGAGTGATTATATATCCAGTGCTATATCATTAGGTGAGAAAAAACTTTTCATTGTACCGTTTCTCTCTATCATATATTCTATCATATATATACTATATATATATATATATATATATATATATATAGAGAAGAGAGAGAGAGAGAGAGAGAGAGAGAGATAATATCCCCACACACAATAAAGCGACATAGTCTTAAGATCATGGCATTGTTTCCTTGGTATTGTGTGAATTGTAAAAGGAGGTTTCTCTATCAAAGTCGATTCAATTCACTTTATAGCATTTTAAATATAATTAAATCATTGCATAGATCTTTATCTCATAAAAATTGACTTAGGTCAGGGATTTTACAAAATGTCACATATATATCCTAATCTATGCTCAACATTATTTCCTTAAGTCTAGATAATAGATGATTGTGGGAGATTTATGCCCATAGAAATGAAGGGATGGATTATTCAATTCAAATTAGGATGGTTTCATATTCTTGAAACTTAGAGGAACAATAATCACTCTACTACAAGGCGCATATTTTTTATTTAAAGTTTGTAACATGGGGTGGTGGGACATTGGGACTTTGGTACTAAAGCATGCCAAACAAGGAAATAATGGATTCAATATCAATTGAGCTATCATGTTATCGATGTATTTTTTTTGTCATGCCAAAGTTTCAATCTACTTAAATACTACAATTTCTCTTAAAAGGGCATGTGTCCTTTGTTGCATTTTCTTATGTACACCTCTAGGTTATTTTTGTTATCTTTTATTATGATTTAAATTCTAATTTTGGCACTACAAATTCCTACATGCCTATGAATTTCTACTCTATTTCAATATCCTACATAAGTAACTAGAGGACAACTCATTAAGGGAATTTTGAAGTAAAAATTGGGTTTGAAAATGAAAGATGTACTAACAAAATAAATTTTAAAATAACTAATAGGATTCAAGATTATGATATCAGACTCATTCGTACCTATTTTTTAAAGTAAAAGAAGAAAACTACTATTTAAGCATATTTTTGAGTTATCACCTCATAGGTTTAATGAAAGTTTAGGTGTGGGCACTCATTGGATGTAAAATTAGATTAATCAACCAATGCCTACCCACTCCACAAACTTTTGCATAGACACATACTTAAATAATTGAAATTAAATGGAAAAAACATTTTTATTTCAAGAGATATATTTTTTTTACACTTGAAATTTATGTAAATCTATAAAGAGATAACTTAAAATACCACAGAAAATGTAGTTTTATTTATTTTACTTTAAAAAAGTTATAATTTATATTTATTATTTTTAATAGAATTTTATTATGTTCCTTACCATACCTATTTTTATCCCAAAATATTCCTATAATAGTAATAGACACATTATGTAAGTGAGAAATCACATCAAATTTTCGATGGAAGGCCATAACAAGAGATGGAGCCTATGTTGACTTGCCAACATTGATAATAATTTAAAGGAATCAAAACATCAATTCTACAATATTGAAGAGAAATTTGAAAATTTTCCTTGGAAACATATCTTGTAATGTAGTGGTTCTCATGCTAAATAATAGATCACTTTATTTGATTCAATATAAACACATGGATTGTAACTTGATAAAAGAATAATACAGTCAAATTCACACAATCAACAAAATATTTATTATTCTCAATGCCATTTGAATCTAAACATAATAATAATATATATGAAGTAATAAACACTTAGGTATAGAAGTTTCTCTTCAAAAATTACCAAATAGAATTTTTTAAAATAGCTTTTATATATATATATACATACATATATAATACATATATATATATATTATATATATATATAATATATATATATATAATATATATATATATATATATATATATAAACATGGATAAAAAGTGTCGATAGTGTCGTTTCAAATCATCTAGAAACCCTTCATTACAAAGGCATATGTTAAATAGCTAATTTTATTAAACCATACTCTCTCATTGTTTTATGGCATTTTTGTTTGTTATCATATATAAAAAACTATGTAAATGTGAGTAATACTTGGTAAATTTATGAGGTAAAATGATTGTGGTTGAAAAACACTATGTAAATGTGAGTAATTCTTGGTAAATCTATGAGGTAAAGTGACTGAGTGGTTGAAAGTGGGTACACATGCTCCAACCACATCTCCAATGCATAATAAATATATATAAGACTAATAGAAATAGAGTTGGAATTCCTTCCCAAGTTTTTACTATTGTTTGTGTATGTGTGTTCGTGTTGTTTCTCTAATGCATAATAAATATATATTAAGACTAATTGGAATATAGTTGGAATTCCTTCCCAAATTTTTATTATTCTTTGTGTATGTGTGTTCGTGTTGTTTCCTTGTTGTAACATGTTCTTGTATGTTGTGATTTAGGCTTACAACATCTAGCATCGTTTCCACCCTTTCCAACTAGGTCACAACATCGAACAAAATAGTGGAATGAACCTGCACAACAAAAGCAAAAAGGATTAAACTGAAAATGGAGTTGTTCTATAGGTTTCTACTCAAGAAAGGTTTGTTGCCCAGAAAATTGTTCGTCAATGCTAAAAATCATATACGGGAAAATATGAAACATGCAAATTACAAGAAAAATGTAATTTTGAAACTGCTTGTGAATAGAAAAGTTTTTTGTGAAGATGTTAATGGGAAGATTATTAAAATACTTGATGAACATAAAGATTGATCGTATTGGCCTTAAAAAAGAAAAGACAAGCAACTATATAGAGATATTGATTGAGAAAAGATCATGAGCCAAAACAGGATTCTTTAGGAGACTGTTCGTTGAATGGCGTATTTCTAAGGTACATGTCCTTGATCATGGTATATTTAGTAATTATTTCCATGTGTAGACAGAAATATAGAAAGTCTGGTAATGATGACGGTTGGAAGAATTGACTTGCTCTATCTATTTGTACATCCTGCACATGTTGGTTGAAGTTGATATACACTCGACCTGCTCCACCATTCAACTTGGTCGACGACTCAATGCAAATTTGGAAACCTAATCCAACTTGATTATGAAGGATACTATGCTAACTAGAGTAGTCGACTAGGCTAATTTTGTCGACTTATTCAACTACCTAACAAAGTTTAATTTTGTTTGAGCAATAGTCGATTTGTTGGAGCCATAGACACATACCTCGGATGACTTTTGAAGCAATAAGTGTTACTGCTTTGGAACCATGTTGAGAAATTAAGTTGTTGTAGAGCCAAATCAAGCTATCAGAGTAAGAGTAAGTATGCAGTTAGAGAATAGAAATTTTGAAAATTTTGAGACAAGTGACATTGGGCATTGATTGAAATGTGGTGAGCATTGCGATATACGTAACAAAACTTATAAATAGTAAATTTATAAAAAAATATGAAAGGATTAGGATCAATGATGGGACCAACCCGTACTTTGGTTTACGACTACTATTACCACTACTCCAGCGTTGTGATTAACAATGTATTATTAACAATAATTTGGGATCATTGCTTATATGATTAAACACTAATCAACAAATATTTCTGGATGTTTGTTGGAAGAATTTATCGTAGCTCTTAATGTTGACGACTTAGTTGTACTCACCTCAGTTATTGTTTCCCACTCATTGAAGTTTGCAAAACCCTTGGCATTTGGTATTCAGTCATTTTGTTTCTTGCTCCGCAAAGTGTTTACAGTGAGAGTTTGGTCTATAAAGAGGGTTTGTATGCAATGGTGTTTTGTTGTGGAATGGCACCTTGTCTGTCTCTTGTTGTGACCTCCTCTTCCTGGTTAATACTTTGTTCTGTGGACGTTGATGTCTTTATTGTTTTTTAACTGCCTTAATATTTTTTGTTGTGGTTGCATTCTGAATTTAATTTGTTGTCGATGTTCTTAGTTTCTAGGTCACATTCACGATGGATCCTGGGCTAGGTTTCGACCGATTTTCAACCAGGTGTGTTCTCTCCTCCTTGCTATACTTATATGCTCAATTTTTCAGTGCTGCTAATGTTTGCTACTCCTTGTGAGTAGGGTTTCCATTTGTATTCACGACACAGGTTCAAGCCTGAGCCACTGGCATTCACTATCCTTTGGTAAGGTCAATCAACACTTCTATTTCCACTGTATATTGTTGCTTTACGCCCTCGTTTTCTGGCAAAGGTTTACTAACTTGCTTCTGTTGTTACTGTTGCAGGTTGGGGTTGTGGCTCTCGATCGATTCATGCCCCAAACTCTGTCAATGGAATGGGTAGGGTCATTCTCTACTATGAATTTCCTAGTTGTAGTCTTTCCTCTCTACTTATTGATTTAGTTTGCCAATAGGATAGCAAATGAGAGGGTTGGCTCCTCTGTCTGCTACTTTGCGTTCAATAGCTTTGGCTATAGCTTGTAATTAGTCTTATTGTTTTTCTCAGAAACACTATAGTTCTATAGGGTCTCGAACCCTAGCCTTGTTGTTTGTTACTAAGGAAGATGTTCTAGTCTCCAGTTGTTGTCTTATACTCTTGAGGTCTGTTAATCATTACTATGTGCCAACATTGATTTTTTTTTATATGATGGAAATGAAGAAATATTTGTTACAATGGTTACCTCTGTCATGGAGAATTTCCACTGAGTTCGCGTCCTGTTTTCTCTCTACTTTTGTGGTTGTATACACTATAATATTGAAAATAATGCTAATTGTTGGTTCCGTTGTCTCGTTATTTGTATACTCTGCTTTATGTTTGTTGCTCAAATGTGGGTAACTTTGTTTCAGCGTGTTACGAGAAGTTTACTAGAAAACACAAGAATGTATCTCGTTGTTTAATTTATCACGCTCAACATTTAATAGAAATAAAATGAAAAGGAAATATTGCCTATTACAAATGGATTCAGATTTAGGGTTTTGTTTAACAATGTCTTCTGATATTTATATTATTGTTCCTCTCATGTCGAACCCCTTCAGAATGCTTTACATTTTGTTTTTATACTATCTTCCCACAGTTGCCTGAATTGTGCACAGTTACGCTTCAATTGTTTCTTTTATCAGTTACATAATTGTTAACTCATTCGGTTCTTCTTGCACTACAAGATTTTAAAATTGATATAGATGTCTTTTTTTTGTTCTAAATGGAAGAAACAATTATAAGATGAATTTCTAACTAAAAGACAGACAACGCTGACAGTGACCCTAACTAACTATATTGTTCCCTAACTAACAATGAAATTAAAAAAAACAAGTCCCTACATTCTGCTTTAATTAATTAAACATAAAGAAACCAAACACTGATAAATCTTTCCACCTTGGCGGAGACCAACACCCAGTCATGGTGCCCTTAGTTGTATGCTCCTGCATCAGGCTCCTAGGGTAAGAAGAAATCATGACTCCAGTCCATGAGCTTCTCGACTGAACAACCCACCTGATCTATCTACTTGGCATCAAGCCATGAACTATCCTCAATAGGACGGTTCTTCCACTTGACCAGATATTGCATAGACACTTTTCACCGAGTTCGCTTAACCACCCGAGTGTCGAGGATCCTCTCGATCTCGAGGGGCTGAACGAAAGGCATTTGTCTCATCCAAGTCTTGCTTTCGTCTTGGGTGTCCCGTGTAGGCCAAGCTATACTGTCTTCCTCTGGATCAGCAGTGTATGTAAACTGGTCTGCCACATTAAAGATGGGCGAAATGCGTATTCCTAGCGGTAACTGTATTTCATAAGCATTCGCTAAAAATTTCCGAAGAACTTTGCAGGGGCCTATATTTTTGTACTTCAACTTGTTATATGCACCTCTCAGAAAATGCTCCTTGTGCAAATACACAAGGAATTCATCCCCCACATTAAACTACACTTCTCTCCATTTCAAATCTGCTCGCTGCTTATATTTTTTATTGTTGTCCTGCAACTTGATTTTCACCTGCTCATGTAAATCATTCATTTCTTTGGTGAAATCTTCCCCATCAGCACTCTATCTTTCTTGTTGTCCTAGATCTCACAACTCATACACTCCGCGAGGATGCATGCCATACAAGATCTGGAAAGGACTATAACTCATGCTGCGGTTGAGCAATTCGTTATAAGAGAACTCCACCTGGGCAAGTACTCGATCCCACATTTATGAATTTTCACCTATCAAACTTCGTAGCAGGTTCCCAAACTCCTGTTTACCACCTTTGTTTGCCCGTTGGTCTACGTGGATAAGCAGAGCTAAAACTTGATTGCATGTCCATCTTCTTCCATAGGGTGCGCCAAAAGTGCCCTGTAAACTTCACGTCCATGTCAGAGAGAATGGACTTAGGTAGACCATGTGGTCTGACAATCTCTGTAAAGAACAAGTGTGCCACGTGAGTGGCATCGCTAGTTTTTCTGCAAGGGATGAAATGTGCCATCTTCGAAAACTGGTCTACTACTACCATCACTAAATCATAACTCTGTTGTGTCCTTCGTAGACCCAAGATAAAGTCCAAACTGACTGAGTCCCACGATCTACATGGAATGGGCAATGGTGTGTAGAGTCTTGTATTCTGACTGTGTCATTTTGCCAACTAACACACTTTGCATCTTGTCACAAATCTCTGCACATCCATTCACATTCTTGGCCAAAAATAAAAATGACTGAGCTGCTCCAATGTTTTGTCTATGCCGAAATGTCTGGCTAGACCTCCACTGTGCTTCTCTCAAATGATATTCTCTCTCATTGAACAGTCAAGAATGCATAACTCTCCCCCTTTAAGCAATAGCTTCTCCTGCAAGTTATAGTCCAACCACAGACTATTGTCTCTTACCAATGGATTCTAATAGGCTTCATACACCTCCTTGAAACCTAGAGTAGGGCTCTTCTGCTCAACGCATTCGCCACCTTGTTGGTGTACCCGCTGATGTGTTTCAACACAAAGGTGAAACTCTACAAATATTTGACCCACTTAGCATGCTTGTGATTCAGCTTGTGTTGTTGCATCACATATTTCAGTGTAGAATTATCCGAGAACAAAACAAAGTCATTCCCCAGCAGATAGTGTCTCCAATGCTTCACTGCATGGACAACAGCATAGAATTCCTTGTCGTAGGATGAATACTTCTGCCTTCTTTCATTCAACTTCTCGCTGAAAAATGCAACAGGTTTGTCTTCTTGGCTAAATACAGCTTCAATGGCCGTACTGCTCACATAACAATGGACCTAAAAAAGATTTTTAAACTCTGGCAATCTCAGGATCGGTCTTTCTGTGATCTTCCACTTTAGTAGCTGAAAACTCCTTTCTGCTGCCTTGGTCCAACAAAAAGGCTAACTTGCCTTCTTTATAGTGTCCAACATAAGTGCACAGATTTCACTGAAATTTCTTATAAATTTTTGGTAAAAACTTGCTAGCCCATGAAAGCTACGTACCTCAAACAGACTTTTTGGGGATGGCCAGTTGAAAATTGTTGCAATCTTCTCAGGGTCTGTCTTCAACACATTTTCTACAATCATGAACCCCAGATAAACCAATTCCTTTTGCAGAAAAGTGTATCTTTTCAAATTTATCAGCAGCTTATTCTGCTGCAATTTTTCTAGCACACTTCGAACATGTTGAAAGTGTTCCTCCCTTGTCTTGCTGAAAATTAATATATCATCCAGGTACACTATTATGAACTTTCCAATGAATTCTTTCAGCATTTTGTTCATTAATCGCATAAAGGTACTAGTTGCATTACTCAGTCCGAATGGCATTACCTGCCACTCATACAGTCCTTCATTGGTCTTGAAGGATGTATTCCACTCATCCCCTTCCCTGACTTGAATCTAATGATAACCACTCTTTAGATCAATCTTCGAAAAGTATGCTGCCCCGCTCAGGCAGTCCATCATGTCATCCATCCATGGCAGTGGAAATCTATACCTGATGGTAATCTTATTGATGGCCCTCAAAACTTACAGCATGAGCCTATCACATTGCAAGGGGGGAGCAGGTGACCTCATAATTTACTGGCATATGTGTCAACCTATCATTCAGAGAATTCTCACTCAGGAATAGCAAGGCTTAACAATATATTGCTTTCCAATTTGCATGGCTTGTTGTTCCAAAGCTATTTCCATGTTATTCTCTGCAACAATTGGTAGTAATTTGAAATTTGAACAAGATATTGCTTTCCAATTTGCATGGCTTGTTGTTCCAAAGCTATTTCTGTGTTATTCTCTGCAACAATTAGCAGTAATTTGAAATTTGAACAAGCTTGTTGTTTCGTAATTTTCTCTGTGGTTGCTAACAGCTTGAACAACCTGCTATTCATTTTTCATCTCTATGTTTGTACAATGTGCTAAGCATGGGAGGAAGATCAATTCATAGAGAACCATAGGTGTTGACAGTATCTAATGCTGCATGAGAAATCTTAACAAGGGCAGGATGGATAGTTTATCTCAATCATCTACAACAATTCAACGAGACCATGACAATTGAACTTTTGCAGAACTTGCAAGAATATCACTCCACGGTAAGAAGGAGATAGATAGTAGTCACCGTTGACATAATTGAATAGGTTTTAGGACTGCTAGCCATTGGACCTATGTGGACTTTGAAGAAGGTAAGACTACGAGATGCCATAAAAATATTCCAAGATGAAGGCCAAAACCTAACTGTAAGAGGAAAGGGAGTTCTACCAGCAGCCTTAGGAGAGCCATGGGTAGAATTGGCAAGAATCATCGAGAGTTACATCACCTGTGAAGGCAAGAAAGCTGTGGTTAGACCATGCCACCTTAAGCTTTTAGCCATGTTAAAAAAAAAATGCACTGTGAATTTGCCTGCATTTTTAAATTCTTTATTGCACGATGTTGCTCGAAGCATAAAGAAATCTCGCCATGTAGAATCGGTAGTAAGTCACCATCTGCTGGTATGACTGATATTTAGCTACAGTCTTGCTCAGCAACAGAGCAAGTGGGAAGAATTGATTCTCACAATAGATGAGGGACTGGCTTTGCCAGCCCCAAAACAAAAACATGCTACCAGTACATCGAATAGATCGGTGAAACAAAGGAAATTCGTTAGATTGACATGGATCAGAGGGAGGCTAGAAAATTCCCAAGGGAACACCAGTCAACCGGTGGAGAAAGATGATTCAGGGGACAAGCAACCCCCACAATTAGAGGGAGAGGAGAACAAAAAAGAATTGGTGGAAAACGATGAGGGAGAAACAGAGGAAGAAACTGAGCAATCTGATCAGGTGAAAAAAGAAACGAAGCAACGTGAGGAAACCCATTGGAAAATCCACTGTGAGAAGATGAATTGGCCTAGAATCTGGCCAATATAGGCGAATATGCTCAACCTCTCAGCTCGCTAAACCTCCACACCGAAGAAGGACCGAAGGAGCAGTCTACTCATGACAAAAATGCATCCGAGGAACTGTGCGATGGGGAAGAAGGACTAAAGGAGCACTCTATTCATGATAAGAGTGCATCTGAAGAATAGTGTGATGAGGAAGAAGAAAAAGAGAATCACTCTACCCATGATGAAAGTATATCCAGAGAAGAAAGTGATGAAGATAAAGAAGAGGAACAATCTGTTCCTACTCAGAATATGCCAAAATAATTTCATGAAGAAGAAGGGGTGGAAGAAGAAGTTACCCAGGAGATAGTAGAACAAGCTAGGGTTTCTACCCATGAACAACCTGATCAACAGAATAATGAGGAAGCACCCCGAGAAGAAAATCAGGAAACTGGTCAAGGCAAAAGTCCAGGCTCGAGTAAACGAATGATTGTTCCTTCCAAGAAAATAGAAGAAATCGAAAGATTACGAAAAGAACAGCAAATACTACTTAACATGATAGCACGACTTCGAAAACAAATCAAGGTCTTGAAGATGGGGAAGAAAGCAAGAAGGACCTCAGTGGTAAAGCATGCAACCACTCCGGCAAAACCCTTTAAGAAAAAGATTAAGAGGACTCAAGTCCAGCCTGCCATTCAAAACCAAAAGAAACAACATTCAGCTATTGGCCATGTCGAAGTACAAATAGATAACATATCGGCTTGTGACAAAGAAATTCAGACAGAGGTGCAGTCCTCTGAGGAAATTTGAACCATAAATACGGGATGACGCAATAAGAAGATTTAGGTAAGCCTCCCACTTACAATTAATATGTGGGATAGTGACTCGAGGATAGTAACTCTGTGAAAGGATTTGGTGCAAGCCTAGCAAGTAGTAGAGAAACTTATAGAACAGACTGTCTCTCAAGAAAAGTATGAGGAATTACAACAACAACTGAGGGACGTCATCTTATCCGAAAGCCAGGCCTTTGAAGGATGGTGAAAGGAAGAAGAAAGAGTCAAAAAGGTAACTCATAGACTAGATGTAGTCATGAAACAAATGGATACCTTATGCTCTTTATATACTAGCGTTCTAGCATGTAGAGCACCTGTTAGGAACTATGCCTTGTTTTTAATGGAAAGATATTTGCAATTGAAAATTAAAGCTATCAAAGCAGGAGCCCCTATAGAAATAAACACTATTGATGACTTCATAAATTGTTGTAAGCACTGTGGGGTGAAGGTTCAAAGATTATTATCTGAATTCTATTTGCACAACCTTGTGTTAGATCGAGAAACAGAGTAGAATCCTAGCCCTTTCGTTGGGGATGTCCAACTGCAAGCATTTATTTCTTTTGGTGATAATAAAATAAAATGGCTTAAAGCCTATAATACCTTTCAAAGATAATAAAATGGATTAGACTTATGGGTGAGAGCTAAGCCTAGAGATCCATTGCAGTAATGGAATAAACATAGCAAACTAATGAGGACTTCAGACGTGATTGAGCCAGTAGGACCTATTCATACAGTAATCAATCAGCAAGGGGTAGAATACTTCTTTACCACTAAATACTTTGCTATTGTAGCCACCAAATTTTGATATCAGACTTTTAATCTGAACATCTAACACAGGGAACCATTTAACTATGAGAACTTTAAGTTAGTTGCTGATTGCTTGGGCCTCTATAGTGACCTTATTTTGAGAGAAGGACCATCTTGGTTAGGTTGTAGGTTCTAAAGTCCAGTCATTTGACATCCTGCAGCAGGATACCAAGCCTTATATGAAATGCCTAAGGGTCAGATAGGACATATTTTTTAGCACCTAGCTAGGCATCATGGTTGTAGACCACCTCATGAGATCCCATCTCCAGCCTACTCCCTCACTGCCTTGCATGTCAACTACAATGTTTTCATGAGGGCATGAAAAAAGGTAAGCAGGGTGGTGCGTTGAGCACTAGAGAAGGTATGTTATTATCATTTATTTTGTCATGTTTTCATTAAAACTCATAACCTCTTTACATCATGAACTAGGTATATGACAAGAGATTATGATAAAATCTAGAAGATTTATATGCAACATGAAATAACTAATAATTGCCCTTTTCCTATGCAGAAAGAGGAGAAAATGGAAGATTACCATCCCAAAGGAAAAGAGAAGACAAATTTAACTACTTTCCCTTTGACAAGGAACCACATTCAAACAAGGCGATCCAAATTGGATCGTATTAGCTAGGAAAAGGAAAAGGAGATACCAAATCAGCATAAGAGAACAAGAGGATAACTCAGAATTAACATTTTGGCGAATCCCTCAGGATCCTTTAATCCTGAGGGATCACTACCTTAACGATTCTCTATATCATTGATATCTCTACTCAGCTGTTATAAGAAGGGGCAGAACTACTAGCCTGTGGGGATGGAGTATTGTTACTTTTTTGACATTATCCTTTGTACTTGGAACTTTGATCATCGACTCTCTTTGAAGAGTGATTCACTGTAACTCTGTTTTGATGTTTTAATATATAAATCTTGTTGTTGTTCTATCTTTGATTCTGAAGTAACCTTAAGCAATGTGTCCATCGAGGCTAAGGGCCCGACCTTGGTGGATCACTTGCTCCTATACCATTATTTCTGATTCATGTGTGGTTTGATCTCTTCCATTCACTCTGTTCAATAATTTGATGTTTCTTGCTGTTTTACATATTGGTTCTGTTATATATCATCTATACTTGACTAACTGATGTTATTCTCTGCAACAGGAATGCTATGCTATTCATTCTAACTTTAAATCGCATCACTGTCCCTTTTACCAATTGATATAACATTGTTGTCCCTTATAGACTATTGTTGCTATTCGATTACAGATTGACAGTGCTACATATTCCTAAATCGGTACGATTGTATTTATCTATGGTTTATTCTTAAAACGTGATTGTTGTTCATTTAGGATTGTTGTTTTGTCATGATCGCAATTCCTGTACTTTTATAATTATGATTCATACTTGTATCGAAGCCCAGATTACTGTTCCTTTCAATATTAAGAGTGTCGTGTGTTTAATCACATTTGCTGTACATTTATATCAGATTTAAGTCATTGTTCTATATTTGATTTCTGTTAGTTTTCTCTTCTATTTCTGTTTGCTGTTCAATTCATCTCTAAAAGTAGAGGTTGTTACTTAATTTTTATAGGATATAATTATTGTTGCATTCATTTATGTAGGTTAAGGTCTTGCTGTTTAATCTTGTTTATAAAATTAGTTGTTGTTCCATTTCGTGTCATTTGAGTTATCATTGCTTTGGTGTGCAGAACGATCTGAGACTGTAGTGAACACTGACATATGTTGTCTAGTTCCCAGACTAATGATCTTTTCCTTGATTTCTTTTTAATTGCATCAGTTTACAGAGGGAAGAGTTACCATTACTGTACCATTGATTGATAAATTGCTATAGCTTTCTGAATGCATGATTTGAGTTTTAGGTTTCTCTTTATAAGAAGATTTTATTCCAAGCATCTGTTTACTCTTGTATTTAAAGCACTATACTGCTAGCATTACTCTTACAAATAACCGCCTCAAACTGAGTATGCTCTTTGAGATAAAAAATCGTTCCTGCATGACAATTAATGTAGGGTAAATAGAGGTGAAAAATACCATTTTTACTACTCAACATTTTGGCACCATTGCCGGGGAAGAGTGTAGCCATTTTTTTCTTTTCTAGAGTAGTGTAAGAGCCTGCTAGGAGAGAATTGGGTTTTAAAAATGCAAGGTAAGAACCTGCGTATGGAGCATGTAACAACCCTTCTCCCCTGCCTTCTTTCCTGTAGATTTGTTGTTGTTTTTTGGGTAGAAATTAGCATTTGATTTGAGTCCATGACTAAGTATAAAAAGCCTGAAAAGAATCCAAAACCACTACCTAAGCCTGAGAAAGCTAAGCGGCCGATGACCCTTGGCTAATCGACATTTATAGATGAAATCCTTAAGAAAGAAGAATCTCAACCTTCAGTAGGACCTAGAAAAGTTGCTTCTAGACAACATAGTAGTTCCCTTCAGGCCACAAGATCACCATCTGTAGCCTTTGATGAGGTGCATAGTTAAACCGAAGAGCAAGATTTTCAAGAAATTGAGAATTCTAGCCCAAAATCATTGCAAGAAGGGAACCTTAGGAACCTCTATGAAGGGGGAGGAGAAATAGGGGAAACTGAAGAACCAAGATCTCCTCTTGGGATAATTCAGCCATTAAGTAGCCCAGATAAGGGAAGTGCTGCAAAAATCATCCATAACAAAGTTGAAGAACCTCAAGAATTAAAATCCCCCCAGACATTAGGAACTCTTGTCATCCCAGATAAAGGAAGTGCTGTTAAGGCCGAACCTATTAAATCCATTCCCCCTCGTCAGCCTAGGAATACCCTCCTAGACATCCCAAAAGATTATTGGCACATATTTGACCAAATGGCCCAGAACCAACCAAATACCCAAACCTCTACATTGCAATATCCCATTGTGGACACTGCAGCTAATGCACCTATGAAAGCAATTCCTCTCCATCATATCCCTACATTTCATGGCCTTACATCAGAAGATCTGGATGCATTCTTGTTTGAATTTGATGTGTTGTGTAGAGGATATGACTATACCACCAATCCCC
Source organism: Pinus taeda (assembly GCA_000404065.3). NCBI lineage: Eukaryota > Viridiplantae > Streptophyta > Pinopsida > Pinales > Pinaceae > Pinus > Pinus taeda. The sequence continues at coordinate 85,725 of APFE030296243.1, forward strand.
AAAAACTGAAATTATTTCCCTCTACATTAAAAGGGGATGCTTTAAGATGGTTTATGGGGTTGGGCGGTGGTGTTATAAATAACTGGGATCAAATGAAAGATTCTTTTCTAAAAAAATAGCAGGATTATTGCATGTCTAGAGAGTTAAAAGATGAAAAATTTCAGATGGTAGCTAGACCGAATGAAACATTAGAAGAGTATGTTGAACATTTTCATTATAATCTTCAAAGATCTCCTTATGCATCATTACCCTTACCTAATAATGTATTGAAAACAACATTAATTAGAGGAATGGAGGAAAAATGGATTGAAATGCTAAATATTATGCGAAAAGGAGATATTTATTAGGAAAATTTTGTGGAAATTATTGATTTACGTATCAGGAGTTCAAGAGGCAGCACAAGACTAAAACCAGCAGAACATTACAGGTTCACAAGAGATAACAAGATATCTGCAGAAGGAGTAACTCGCGCAGAAATTGGAAATTTATTAGAAAATTTCAAAACTAACATATTGGGGACTCTGACAATGCAACTTGATATTATGCAGGCCAAGCATAAACAAGCAGAGGCAGAACAAAATTTGGCAATCTTCTGTCCCAGATGAAGAAAGAAACACAGCCACAAAGAGTGTCTATTAGATGTGGTTCAAGTTTGTGCCATTTGTACAAAAGACCATTCTACAGAGAGCTATCCCTCACTTCCTAGATTGAAAGAGGTATACAAGGAAGTAGAAGAACAACCAGAACCAGTGTACCTACTTAGTCGGTGCCGTCAATGGCAGCCACGACAATCAGGTATGTTCCTCGATCCAACTTCTTCTCTTCAGCCTCCACAATATCATGCTCAACAATATAATACTATGTGGCAAAATCAACCCCCCTTCTCAAATTGGTCACAACAACCATTTCCTTCATCATCACCATGGCCAAATCAAGCAAGTCAACCCAATTGGCCAAATTTTCCCTATGTCCCACCATATTGGAAAAACGATGTATATCCAGCACAATGGTCCCCTCCTACTTCACAGATTCAAGCCTGGTAGACAAACTGGCAAATACCAATGAATTAGCCAGTAGGAACCATTCCACTCCCTCAACCTACACTACTAGCATTACAAAAAAAACCCCAGTCTAACTTAAGACTGCAACTCCTAGCCCAACCCAACCCTAATCTGAATAACAGACCAATCCAATCCATTCAAATAATTGAAACACCAGAGATAGAAACCAATCTAAGGGAGTGTAATGACATTCAATTAAGAGTTGGGCGCGTTATAGAAAAAAAGGGAAACATAACCACTCAAGTTGAAAACCAATTACCTATATAACAACCACCACAAGAAGAGGATGTGATCAGACAACAAACTCATGATCATGTAATCACATCTTCTCCCCCATTCCCACAAAGATTAATTATACCTTGACCTATATAACATCCTAATTTTGACATTCTGGGAGAACTTAAAAATCTATACATAAAAATCCCACTCCTCCAAGCCATCCAAGACATTCCAATACAAGCGAAGACCATCAAAGAGCTATGTATTAAAAAACCAAGGAGGAGAATAACAAATAACCCAACAGTCCAAGTAGTTGGCACCTTATTCGACCTATTATCAGGAAAGGAAACACCTGTTAAATATGAAGACCAAGGAAATCCAATAGTAACATTACAAATCAATGGATAAACTTTTGCAAATGCCTTAGTTGATTTAGGGGCTGCAATTAATATCCTAACAACCACCACTTGTCAAAAATACGACATTACATCAGTAGAACCAACTTCCACTTTATTAGAATTGGCTGACCAATCTGTGGTTAGGCCAGAAGGAAAACTACATGATGTCAGCGTATCCGTTGATTCCTAGGAGTATCCTGCCGACTTTCTGATAATAAACCCCAAAAACTGACTTGATGGACATCCATTGATTTTAGGCAGACCTTGGCTTGCAACCGCTGACACTTATATTGGCTACCGACAAGGCAGTATGACCATAACTAGAGGGGCTAATATCAAGAATCTAGCCTTATATCCTCCAGCCCAGCCAAGTGTCACAATAATAAGAACTAACAAACATCTTGTATCATAGCTCACTGAAAATATTAGATCTCCATTAACCATAGAATATGCCCTCGATTTCAAAGATCATACAGAGAATGATGTCATTAACAACTTTATTATCCAAACTGAATCTAGATCCCACATACAATGTCACATGATAGAATCAACATTTCATAATGAATTTGAAGAAGATCGTCTCAAAGACACTCATGATCAAACAATACCTAATACCTCTGTGTCAAATAGCAAAACTATAGAAATTGAGCCAGGAAAAACTTTAAACATTAATGGCAACCTCACTCTCGAACAAGAAGACAAGCTAATCCAACTACTGAGAAAATACAAAGAAGCATTTGCATGGGATTATCCTTACATGAAAGGAATCGATCGCCAGTTATGTACACACCAAATTTCCCCAAAAAAGGATGCAAGACCTGTTCGCCAACCACAAAGGAGACTTAACAGTCATCTAAAAGACATTGTAAGAGATGAACTTCAAAAACTTTTACATGTGAACTTTATTTACCCTATCTCTGATAGCAAATGGGTCTCTCCACTTGTAGTGGTGCCAAAGAAGAATGGAAAGTGGAGGATTTGTGTAGATTATAGAGAGCTAAATAAAGCAACACAAAATGACCACTTTCCCCTTCCATTCATTGACCAAGTATTGGATACTTTAGCAGGAACGAAATTCCTTTCTTTCTTGGATGGCGTCAATGGATACAATCAGATTCAGATTGCCCTTGAAAACCAACACAAAACTACTTTTACCTGTCCTTGGGGAACATTTTCCTACAGAGTTTTACCTTTTGGCCTGTGCAATCCACCTTCAATATTTCAAAGTGCTATCCTCAACATATTTTCAAATTTAATAAATGAAGGGCTCAAAGTATACATGGATGATTTTACACCATAAAGAGATGATTTTGACCCAACATTGGACACACTAGAAAAAGTGTTGCAGTGATGCATTGCCACCAGGCTCTGTTTAAGCCATGAAAAATGCTATATGATGATGACTGAAGGACTTATTCTAGGCCATTATATCTCAGCAGCTGGAATACAGGTAGATCCAGCCAAAATTCAAATAATGTTGTTAATACCTACTCCCACCACTCAGACAAAGGTACGCAGTTCTCTCGGATTTTCCAGTTATTATAGAAGATTTATAGAACATTTCTCTCATATTGCTGCACCTTTATATGCATTGATGGGAAATGTTGAATTTGTTTGGACAGAAAAATGTGATCGCACTTTTTAGGATCTGAAAAAGCTTGTGTCAACAGCCCCAGTACTTAGAGTTCCAAATTGGGGTCTGCCATTTCAAATTTCATCAAATGCTTTAGACACAACTATTGGAGCAGTCCTTGGGCAGGAAGAAGATAAAAAAGCATATGCGATTTATTATATTAGCAAGAATTTATCTCCTGTTGAATTGAACTATACTGTGACTGAAATGGAATTTTTAGTTGTAATACATGATGTCAATAAATTTAGGCATTATATCACTGGATATCATGTTATCTTATATACAGATCACTCTGCCATAAAATATTTAGCAAATAAACCAATCACAAATGGTAGAGTAACAAGATGGCTTATTTTATTGCAGGAATTTGATATCATAATCAAGGACCAACTGGAAAAGAAAATCGTGTAGCTGACTTTCTCTCACGAATGCCAAAACCAGTGGACGCAGCGGCGGTCGAAGACCAATTTCTAGATTAACATTTGGTTGCTGTTATTGTTAAAACAGCCTGGTATGCTGCTGTTGTGAATTACTTAGTAATAGGAAAATTACCAAAACATCTGACCCCCATTGAACAAAAGCATATTTTCCAACGTAGTACTCAATTTTCTTGGGTTGGGGGCTACCTATTTCATACAAAGGTAGATATGCACATCAGGAGATGCGTACGTGAAGATGAAAATTTTGGCATCTTGAAAGCTTGTCACGACGGACCATGTGGTAGACATTTCATAGATCAGAGAACTGGTCACAAGGTGCTAGAAACAGGGTATTATTGGCCCACGATCTTCAAAGATGCAAAGAAGTTCATTCAAGCCTATGATAGCTACCAAAAAGCAGGATGCCCTGGAGAGTCTGACAAAATGCCCCTAAACCCACAACTAGTTATTGAACCATTTGAATGATGGGTGCTCGATTTTGTTGGTCCAATTAATCCATTATCAAACTAGAAAACATATATTTTGGTAGCAACAAAATATGTCACCAAATGGGTTGAAGCAAAGGCATTGCCAAGAACTACAAAGAATTTCTTCATATAGTTCATGTTCCTCATATTTATGCGATATGGCCTCCTAAGAGATATAATTACAGATGGAGGACCATAGTTTGTTGATAATAAAATTGCTACAACACTAAAAAACTATCATATTCAGCATAAAATTACTACTCCATACCACCCACAGGCGAATGGTCAAGTAGAAAGCACGAATAAAATAATAGAAGCAATACTGACAAAAACCATTGCAAGACACAGATGCGATTGGGCTACAAGATTACCGGAAGCCTTGTGTGCATATAGAACAACATGGAGAAGTACTACCGGTTATTCACCATACCAACTAGTATTTAAAAGCGAACCTATCTTTCCAATACAATTCGAAATACAGATAGTACGAAGAGTACAAGAAGTCGATCTAAATTTAAACCAAGCCTAGATTAATAGATTACAGCAAATCAATGAGCTAGATGAAATTAGGCTCTCTGCTCTTCAACATACTGCGTTAATCCAACAACAGTGAGCCAATGGCACGACACCCTTATTAAAAAGAAAGTCTTTCACGAAGGAGATTGGGCCCTCCTATACGTTTCTAGGTTTTAGGATTTTCCGGGCAAACTTTAGACTTGCTGGATGGGACCATACGAAATCCAGAAGGTACATGATAATGGCACCATTACTCTAACCATCGTTGATGGATGCAGACATACCTTGAAGAAAAATGATCACCGAGTTCAATTATACTGTAAACCACTTACTTGGGAATCCTTCTACCAGCAACTCCGCGAAGACTCCGATATGCAGATTCTGGTTGAGGACGAGAAATCTTCCTCACCTTTGGTTCATTAAGTGATTCGACTGCTCTTACATACTGTACATAATTCCTTTATTTTGATTAGTTTAAGTTACTTTCTGTACATATTTTTTTTGCATTTATGTAACGTTTGCATTTTGCTATTCCTTTTAAAAAGGAACAGCATATTCACCACTTTGTTGTTCCTTTTTGAGAGAACAACACCTCTACACTTCCTTGTTCCTTTTGGAAGGAATAGCATTTTCATCGTTCTTTTGTTCCTTTTTCTTAAGGAACAACACTTCTACATTTTGTTCTTCCTTTTTCCAAAGGAACAACAGTTCCACCATTCTACTATTCCTTTTCGAAGGAACAACACTTTTGTTTTCTACTGTTCCTCTTTGCGAAGGAATGACACTTTTGTTTTCTACTGTTCTTTTTTCCGAAGGAACAACACTTGCATTCTCTGTCATTCCTTTTTCCAAAGGAATGACACTTTTGTTTTTTGTTGTTCCTTTTTCCGAAGGAAAATCACTTGCATTTTCTACTATTCCTCTTTTCGAAGGAACAACACTTACAATTTATGTTGTTCTTTTTTCCAAAGGAGCAAAACTTTCATTTTCTACTGTTCCTTTTTCCGAAGGAACAACACTTTTGTTTTCTACTGTTACTTTTTCTGAAGGAACAACACTTTCGTTTTCTATTGTTCCTTTTTCTGAAGGAATGACACTTTTGTTTTTTGCTTTTCCTTTTTTTGAAGGAACAACACTTTTGTTTTCTACAATTCCTTTTTTCAAAGGAACAACATTAGCATTTTCAGCTGTTCCTTTTTGAAAGGACAACATTTTCGCATTTTTTTGCTTGCACTTGTTTTCTTTGTTGTTCAATTAAGGGACAATTGTTGTTCCTCTTAATGCACAACAGTTTCAAGTATTTTCTTTCCTTTTGCTTGTGATTCTGTGCACAGTACTTGTTTTATCTTTTTCTTCTTTGTGAGTTTTATCATTTAGATCATTTTTGAAGCACAACTATACACATATGCAATGAATACAAAAATGAGAGGATATTGAAATCAACAAATTACAAAAAAATCACTATCTTTATAAGAAATTGCTCTGAATTAATAAGAGAAAAAGAGGAAAGGACACAACTATTGATCACCTTGCTGTCACTATTCTACTAATACTGATATGATTGGTTATCTTTATCATGATTGTTCTTTCTAAATTCCCATAATCCTCTTTGATAATTATTAAGGAATAGGAATAAAGGGTATATTTTTCTATTGAGATGTTAAGACTTCTTCCACCATCCCTACTCTTAAGGAGTGTTGAACCACCCTTTGTGTATAAATAGGAAAAGTAGTTTATAAAAAGAAAATCAAGAGAGAAATGTTTATATGATTTGCTAACATGGTTTGTTAGATGAAGGATAGGGGGTCTCATCAAGAACCAGCCTTACCATGATCATAAGGAAGAAAGTGAAGTGGCATTCCCACCATGGCCACCACACCAGGAATATGATCCAAGAGGCACATCAAAAAAAAATAAAGAGTCCTTGGAACATGAGGTCTCATCACAAGCTGGCCTACCCACCTTTCACTCCTTCCTGGTGAATGACATTATGATTTATCTAGTTACCAAGCCAGCATAATGGCCTCCATTCTGACATTGCACAACACTTTCCTAAGCATACACAAAGGATCATGGTTCCATGGGTGAAATAAACAACTCTGTTAAGGTTATGGACACATATGGGCTATAGAGCTCTATTGATGGTATTGAAGTCACATTCCTTATACACCAATACCAATTATAAAACCCTTCTTTTATCTTTGTAATGGGTCAAATAAGATTATGTACATAATACCTTTGAACCTTTAATACATGAAAATATATTACAATTAATCATGACAGAAAAAGTTGATAATGACTGCATCAGATCTTTTGTGCACATTAGCTATCCTATCCTCCAAATATCGCATCATATCACGGCATTCTCTTACTTATTAAGTGATTATATTATACACCTTGATTTCGGCAATCTACTCATTCTTGTAAACATGGCATCTCGGTATACGCTGTTCCTTTATGACTCTGTAGCGTGGCAGTTCAGCATGCCGCTCCCTCATTTGATGGCCGAGGATGGCCTATCACATTGCAGGAGGGAGCAGGTGACCTCATAATTTATTGGCGTACGTGTCAGCCTATCATTCAGAGAATTCTCACTCGGGAATAGCAAGGCTTACTGGTATATTGTTTTCCAATTTGCATGGCTTGTTGTTCCAAAGCTATTTATGTGTTATGCTTTGCAACAATTAGCAGTAATTTGAAATTTGAACAATCTTGTTGTTTCGCTATTTTCTCTGTGGTTGCTAACAGCTCGAATAGCTTGCTATTCCATTGTCGCCTCTGCATTTGTACAGTGTGTTAAGCATGGGAGGAAGATCAATTTGTAGAGAACCATAGGTGTTGACAGTCTCTGATGCTGCATGAGAAATCTTGACAAGGGCAGGATGGATAGTTTATCTCAATTGTCTTCAACAATCCAACGAGACCATGGCAATTGAATTTTTGTAGAACTTGTAAGAATATCACTCCACAGTAAGAGGGAGACAGATAGCAGTCACCGATGACATAATTGTAGAGGTTTCGGGACTGCCAGCCACTGGACCTGTGTGTACTTTGAAGAAGGTAAGACTGCGAGACGCCATAAAAATATTCCAAAATGAAGGCTAGAACCTGACTGTAAGAGGAAAGGGAGTTCTACCAACAGCCTTAGGAGAGTCGTGGGCAGAATTGGCGAGAATCATCCAGAGTTAGATCACCTGTGAAGGCAGGAAAGATGTGGTGAGACCACACCACCTTAAACATTTATTCGTGTTAAAACAAAAATGCACTATGAATTTGCCTGCGTTTTTAAATTCTTTATTACAAGATGTTGCCTGAAGCATGAAGAAATATCACCGCGTAGAATCGGTAGTAAGTCACCATGGGCTGATACGACTGATAGTTAGCTACAGTATTGCTTAGCAATAAAGCAGTTGGGAAGAACTACTTTTCACAATAGATGGGGGACTGGCTTTGCCAACACCAAAATGAAAACATGCTACCAGTAGATCGAATAGACCGCTGAAACAAAGGAAATCCATTAGGTTGGCATGGATCAGAGGGAAGCTAGAAAATTCCCAAGGGAACACCAGTCAACCGGTGGAGATAGATGATTTAGGGGACAAGCAACCCCCACAATTGGAGGGAGAGGAGAGTGAAAAAGAATTGTAGGAAAATGATGAGGGAGAAACAGAGGAAGAAATTGAGCAATCTGATCAAACAGAAGAAGAAACAGAGGAACATGAGGAAAGCCCATTGCAAAATCCACTGCAAGAAGATGAATTGGCCCAGATTCTGGCCAAGATGGGTGAATATGCTCAACCTCTCAGACCGCTAAACCTCCACAGCGAAGAAGGACCGAAGGAGGAGTCCGCTCATGAGAAAAATACATCCGAGGAACTGTGCAATGAGGAAGAAGGACTGAAGGAGCACTTTGTTCATGATAAGAGTGCATCTGAAGAATTGTGTGAGGAGGAAGAAGAAGAAGAGAATCACTCTACCCATGATGAAAGTGTATCCAGAGAAGTGATGAATATAAAGAGGGGAACAATCTGTTCCTAGACAGAATATGCTGGAAGAATTTCATGAAGAAGAAGGGGTGGAAGAAGAAGTTACCTAGGAGATAGCAGAACAAGCTAGGGTTTCTACCCCTAAACAACCTGATCAACAAAATAACGAGGAAGCACCCTGAGAAGAAAAACAGGAAGCTGGTTAAGGAGAAAGTCTGGGCCCGAGCAAACGAATGACTGTTCCTTCCAAGAAAACAGAAGAAATCAAAACATTACGAAAAGAAGAGCAAAGACTGCTTAACGTGACAGCATGACTTCGACAACAAATCAGGGTCTTGAAGATGGGGAAGAAAGCAAGCATGCAACCACTCCAGCAAAACCCCTTAAGAAAAAGATTAAGAGGATTCAAGTCCAGCCTGCCGTTCAAAACTGAAAGGAACAACATTCAGTTATTGCCCATGTCGAAGTACAAACAGATAACATATCGGCCTGTGACAAAGAAATTCAGACAGAGGCATAGTCCTCCGAGGAAATCCAAACCATAAATACGAGATGACGCAATAAGAATATTCAAGTAAAACTCCCGCTTATAGTTACTATGTGGGATAATGACCCGAGGATAGTAACTGTACGAAAGGTTTTGGTGCAAGCCCAACAAGCAGTAGAGAAACTTACAGAATAGATTGTCTCTCGAGAAAAGTATGAAGAATTACAATAGCAGCTGAGGTACATCAACCTATCCGAAAGCCAAGCCTTTGAAGGATGACGAAAGGAAGAAGAAAGAGTCAAAAGGTAACCAATAGACTAGATGTAGTCATCAAACAAATGGATAACTTATGCTCTTCATATATTGAAGTTCTAGCGTATAGAGCACATGCTAGGAACTCTGCCTTGTTTTTAATTGAATGATATTTGCAATTGAAAATTAAAACTGTCAAAGTAGGAGCCCTTGTAGAAATAAACACTATTGATGACTTCATAAATTATTGTAAGGACAATGGGGTGAAGGTTCAGAAATTATTGTAAGCAAAACCTTGTGTTAGATCGAGAAATAGAGAAGAATCCCAGCCCTTTCGTTGGGGATGTCCAATTGTAGGCATTTATTTCTTTTGGTGTTAATCAAATAAAATGGCTTAAAACCTACAATGACTTTCAAAGACAATAAAATGGATTAGACTTATGGGTGAGAGTTGAGCCTAGAGACCCATTGCAGTTATGGAATAAACATAGGAACCTAATGAGGACTCCGGGCATAATTGAGGCATTAGGACCTATTCATACAACAATCAATCAAAAAGGGGTAGAATACTTCTTTACCATTAAAGACCTTACCATTGCAGCCACCAAATTTCAATATCAGACTTCTAATCCGAACATCCAACACAGGGAACCGTTCAACTATGAGAACTTTAAGTTAGCTGTTGATCACTTGGGCCTCTATGGTGACCTTATTTCGAGAGAAGGACCATCTTGGTTAGGCTATAGGTTCTGAAGTCGACTCATTTGGCATCCTGCACCAGGATACCAAGCCGAATACGAAATGCCTAAGGGTCAGACAAGACATCTTTTTTAGCACCTAGCTAGGCATCATGGCTATAGACCACCTCATGAGATCCCGTCTCCAGCCTACTCCCTCGCCGCCTTGCATGTCAACTATAATGTTTTCATGAGGGCATGAAAAAGGGTAAGCAGGGGGGTGTGTTGAGCATTGGAGAAGGTATGTTATTATCATCTATTTTGTCATATTTTCTTTAAAACTAATAATCTCTTTACATTATGAACTAGGTATATGACAATAGATTTTGATAAAATCTAGAATATTTATATGCAACATGAAATAACTAATAATTTCCCTCTTCCTATGTAGAAATAGGAGATAACGGAAGATTGCCATCCCAAGGGAAAAGACAAGACAAAGCTAATTGTTGTCCCTTTGACAGGGAACCACATTCAAACAAGGTGATCCAAATTGGAGCGTATCAGCCAGCAAAAGGAAAAGGAGATACCAAATCAACGCAAGAGAACAAGAGGATAACTGAGAATTAACAGTTTGGCAAATCCCTCAAGATCAAAGGAACTTGAGGGATTTCTACCTTAACAATTTTCTATATCTTTGATATCTCTGCTCGACTGTTATAAGAAGGGCCAGCACTGCTAGCTTATGGGGACAGACTATTGTTATTTTTATGACATTATCCTTTCTACTTGGAGCTTTGATCATCGACTCTCTTTGAAGAGCAATTTACTGTAACTTTGTTTTGATGTTTTAATATATAAATCTTGTTGTCGTTTTATCTTTGATTCTAGAGTAACCTTAAGCACTGTGTCCCTAGAGGCTAAGGGCCCAACCCTGGTGGATCACTTGCTCCTATACCATTATTTCCGATACGTGTGTGGTTTGATCTCTTCTATTCGCTCTATTCAAAATCTGATGTGCCTTGTTATTTTACATATCGGTTCTGTTATATTTCGTCTATACTTGACTAAGTGATGTTATTCTCTACAACAGGAATGATATGTTATTCATTCTAACTTTATATCGCTTCGTTGTCACTTTTAACAATTGATATAAAATTTTTGTTCATTACATACTGCCATTGTTGTTTGATTACAAAGTAATAGTGCTGCATATTCCTAAATCGGTACTACTGTATTTATCTATGGCTTATGCTTCAAACGTGATTGCTGTTCATTCAGGATTATTGTTCCGTCGTGATCGCAATTTATATTCCTTTATAACTGTGATTCATACTTGTTGTATCGAAGCCCAGATTACTGTTCCCTTCAATATTAAGAGTGTCGTGTGTTTAATCTGGTTTGATGTACATTTATATCTGATTTAAGTCATTGTTCTATATTTGATTTCTGTTATTTTGTTGTTCTATTTCTGTTTGTTGTTCAATTCATCTCTAAAAGTAGAGGTTGTTACTTAATTTATGTAGGATATAATTACTTTTGCATTCATTTTTGTAGGTTAAGGTCTTGCTGAACAATCCTGTTTATAAAATTAGTTGTTGTTCCATTTCGTGTCATTTGAGTTATCATTGCTTTTATGTGTAGAATGATATGAGACTGTAGTGAACATTGACATATGTTGTCTAGTTCCCAGATTGATCATCTTTTCCTTGATTTCCTTTTAATTGCATCAGTTTACAGAGGGAAGAGCTACCATTAGTGTACCCTTGACTGATAAATTTCTATAGCTTTCTGAATGCATGATTTGAGTTTTAGGTTTCTTTTTGTAAAAAGATTTTATTCCAAGCATCCGTTTACTCTTGTATTTAGAGAAATATACTACTAGCATTACTCTGACAAATGACTACCTCAAACTGAGTACACTCTTTGAGATAACAAATAATTTCTGGATTGACAATTAATGTAGGGTAAATAGAGGTGAAAAATAACGTTTTTACTGCTCGACACTTTCCTTTGAGTTTGTTTAGCTGTTTCTTTGGCTGGTTTCAGCAACACCTTGTTCAAAACTAAGGCCTCCCTTGTTTTTGGCACATTTATTGCTTCTTGGGGAGGTGCCTCTACTTCCTCTAGCTATGTGACATAGGCTCCTCTCTGTCCAACTTGTTCCACCTCAGGACACTCAAAAGATCTGTGCCCCCACTTGTGGCACCTGTAGCACTGATAGTTAGCTCCTCTGCCTCATCCGTTTCCCCTGCCTCGCTAATATGGCCTGCCACCTCTCATGCTGTCACCTTTTTCTACTATCCCAAAAGCTTTGGAACTGCGACCTTCTTCACTATTGCTTGCAGTTTGCCCTCTAGCATAAGACTATCCCCTTCCTCTATCGGTTCCCCGTCCTGTCATAGCATTTTGTTTTCTGGGGATCTTCTCCTTTGCTTTCATAGCACGCTGGTATGCTTCTTCTATATTTTTCAGGGAAAGAATATTGATTTCATCTAATATATCTAATCTCAAACCATTTACATACCTGGCTATTTTCTCTGGGGTGTCCACTATATAATCGGCTCTTAAATTTACCTGGTAGAATTCTTCAGTGTACTCTCTTACAATCATCCCTTTCTGTTTTAAATTCTGTACTTGCTGATGTAGTGCAATCTGTTAATCCATGGGCAGAAATCTGCCTTTCAATTTGGGCACCATCCCTGACCATTTCTTTGTCGGCAACTTGTTCATCCTCCTTCTCTTCGCTTGGACACTAGCCCACCATAGGGCTGCACGTCCTTTCAGCTTTGTCACAATGAACTTAACCCACCAGTCTTCACTAACCTCTTCACACTCAAAATATTTGTCCAGTTTGCTGATCCAGTCCAACAGAACTTCTGTGGACAAGCTACCGTCATAATTTGGGATTTCTACTTTACGGTTGCTACTCGCCAATAGGACCGACCTCAACAGTCTCACTTCTGACCCTTCTTCATCCGATCCATTTTTTGTCACTATGGCTTCTTCTTGGTTGTCATCACCTACCTCTAGATCCTTTCTCCTTCCTGCCTCAACTACCTCCAAACAAGGAGTAAGGATCCTGATTTCTTCTTGCAATCCTTCATCGACTACTCTCCGAGCACTTCTTCCATGTCCTCATCTTCCAACTTCCATTTCTCAGAAAAAACACTAAAACCTACTCTGATACCACTATGATGGGACCACCCCGTACTTTGGTTTATGACTACTATTAACACTACTCCAACATTGTGATTAACAGAGTATTATTATCAATAATTCATGATCATTGCTTATATGATTAAACACTAATCAACAGATATTTCTGAATGTTTGTTGGAAGCATTTATGGCAGCTCTTAATGTTGACAACTTAGTTGTACTCACCTCGGTTATTGTTTCCCGCTCGTTGAAGTTTGCAAAACCCTTGGAATTTAGTATTCGGTCATTTTTTTTCTTACTCCAGAAAGTGTTTATAGTGAGGGTTTGGTCTACAAAGAGGGTTTGTATGTAATGGTGTTTTGTTGTAGAATGGTGCCTTGTCCGTCTTTGGTTGTGACCTCCTCTTCCTGGTTAATACTCTGCATCATGGACACTGATGTCTCTGTTTTTTTTTTAACTGCCTTAATATTGTTCGTTGTGGTTGCATTCCTGATTTAATTTGTTGTCGATGTTCTTGGTTTCTAGGATGCGTTCATGACGGATCCTGGGCTAGGTTTTGACTGATTTTCAACCAGGTGTGTTCTTTCATTGGTGCTAATGTTTGCTGCTCCTTGTGAGCAGGGTTTCTGTTTGTATTTGTGACCCTGGTTCGAGCCTAAGCCACCAACGTTCACTATCCTTTGGTAAGGTCAATCAACGCTTCTGTTTCCACTGTATATTATTACATAACACCCTCATTTTCTGGCAAAGGTTTACTGACTTGCTTCTGTTGTTACTGTTACATGTTGGGGTTGTTGCTCTGGATCTATTCGCAGCCCAGAATCCATCAATGGGATGGGTAGGGTCGTTCTCTGCTATGAATTTCCCAGTTGTGGTCTCTCCTCTCTGCTCATTTATTTAGTTTTCCAATAGGTTAGCAAATTAGAGGGTTGGCTCCTCTGTCTGCTACTTTGCGTTCAATGGCTTCGGCTATAGCATGTAATTAGTCTTATTGTTTTTCTCAGCAACACTATAGTTTTGTAGGGTCCCAAACCCTAGCCTTGTTGTTTGTCACTAAGGAAGATGTTTTGGTCTCCGTTGTTGTCTTATACTCTTGATGACTGTTAATCGTTACTATGTGCCAACATTGATTTGTTTTTGTATAATGGAAATGAAGAAATATTTGTTACAATGGTTACCTCTGTCGTGGAGAATTTCCACTGAGTTCGCGTCATATTTGCTCTCTACTTTTGTGGTTGTATACACCGTAATACTGAAAATAATGTTGATTGTTGGTTCCATTTTCTCGTTCTTTGTATACTCTGCTTTCTGTTCATCGTTGAAATGCGGGCAACTTTCTCTTAGCCTATTAGGAGAAGTTTACTAGAAAACACAGGAATGCATGTCGTTGTTTGATTTATCACACTGAGCATTTAATAGAAATAAAATGAAAAGGAAAGATTGCCTGTTACAAATGGATTTAGATTCAAGGTTTTGTTTAACAATGTCTTCTACTATTTGTATTATTGTTCCTCTCTTGTCGAACCCCTTCAGAATGATTTACATTCTGTTTTTATACTATCTTCCCACAGTTGCCTGAACTGTGCACAGTTACGCTTCAGTTGTTTCTTTTATTAGTTACATAACTGTTAACTCATTCCGTTCTTCTTGCGCTGCAAGATTTTACAATTGATATAGATGTCTTTTTTTGTTCTAAATGGAAGAAATAGTTATAAGATGAATTTCTCACTAAGAGACAGACAATGTTGACAGTAATCCTAACTAACTATATTGTTCCCTAACTAACAATGAAATTAAAAAAGACAACTTCCTACATTGCGCTTTGGCTAACTAAACATAAAGAAACCAAACACTGATAAAGCTTTCCACCTTGACGGAGACCAACACCCAGTCATGGTGCCCTTAGCTAGATGCTCCTGCATCAATCAAGGATAAAGTTAAGTTAGGATTTGTTTAATGTAATGAAGTTGGCCAGTTTTAAGTGATGTGTCACGATATCTTGTTGACAATAATTGTAAAATAATGTTAAAAGAATAGTTATCTAAAAAGTTAGTGAGTCATATAAAGGTCAGGGAATATTTATCTTTCATATAATTCGTCAAATTCAAACTCTCAAACATCAACAATAGAACAACAAACAAAGTTAACAAAATTGGATATCTTAATTTATTTAAAAAAACAATATCATTTTGCCCACAAAATTTAATAATTTTGTTATTTTCATTTATTTAAAATTCACCTAATATTAAATTATATTAAGGAAATAATAATAAATAAACAAAATTACTTATAAATAACTAGAAATAAAATATTGACTTTTCTGTTTTTAAATTTAATAATAATATATATTTTTCTAAATATCTAAAAAAATCAAATCATTTGGTTTCACCTACTTTATCTAATAATTGTTTTATATTTTAATAGACCATAAATATCGCGTTGCATTTTCGTTGTTAGCATCGTTTGTGAAAATCATTGGGGCTATCGACACATCGGCAAATCAAAATATGGAACATGCTCTAGTACATTATTGAGTTTCATTTAAAATCAAAAAAATTGTGTATGAGCATGGACAAGGAACAAATTTCAAGGAGGATGCTTTGTTCTTTGTTCTTTTTCATTTTATGGTTTTATATTGCTCAACCGCTGTATTTAATGAATGGCTTTTAAATCAAAGATGATATATAACAAAGAAAGAGGACTCGGGAAAGAGACAAGAGATTCCTTTACTCACCTCGGCGTCCTCGCACGGGCCTTGTCTTTTTCTTCCCCTTTGAATCTCTATTGACAAATTATATAATTTTCAGCATAATATTTACATATTTTAACTATTATGGAAAGTTTACCACATAGTACTTACTCAATATCTTTAACTAAATTATACCCTTAGTAAATTGAGTATTATTTTGAACATTACATGACGAACCCATATGTCATATTTACAAATTCTATATATGATATGTTTGACTTAAAAAGACACAATTTAAAAAGACATGATTTGAGTCTTATCATTATAAACATTTATATGTAATTTATACATAAATTAATTTTATATATTCTAAAATATAAATTAATATTACAGAAAGATTAATCTTTTTATCTATATACTATATTTACAATGATTATATAATAAATCATTAACTTAAACACATATGAATTAAGCCCTATATTTATAAATAATTACTTACAATCTACACAATTTAATTTGGTACATTTCAAAAATCTAAACTAATATTACATAGAAATATGAAAAAATTCGTCTCTTTGTTTCGTGAACCATTTTAAATCTTAAATAATTTACATTATAACTACAAAATAACTCTTTTAACACTAATTTCATAAAGTCCTTATTAAGCTTTGCTTTTTATTATATAAAAGATGGGAGACGTTTGACTTCTTCCATCTATTGGTAATTTTATTTCTCAATCACTCTCAATACCTGATTTTATATATATATATATAAATAATTAAATATTTTTATTAATATATATTAAAGATATATCGTAAAATGTTTTGGAGTAGTATTTTTCTAGCTTCATTTTTATTAAACTTGTTGACCAAAAGGTAGTAACAAAAACACATTGACAATAATAATAATAAATTTAGAGACTGTGATATAGATCACCCAAAAAAAAAAAGGACGCAAGAACCCAAATACATCTGACATTCATCGTTGATCGACAAGATTACCCAGAACTAGAATGTCTAGTCCTCTTCTTGGAGGCGAGAAAAGGAAAAAGCTTCATGAACATGTGTTTCCATATGTTCCATCCTGCCCTCGAGACGTTCGATCATGCCCTCGAGAATAGGGTCCTTTTCTGACCATGATGCATATATACCAGTCAATCCATCTTTTGGCATTAATTGTGTTGAAGGTCATTCATAAAAGAAATAATTTCATTCCAGTCCTCATGTCATTCGCGTGCTAGCTACTCCAGAATAATGGTGACCTATTGAATTTGAGTTTCTACAGAATCAAATGGAAGTGGAAGATCAACCATTTTAGGAGAAGGGTTGGTTTTTTGTTTACTTCTTCCCCAAAATATCAAATTTCGATACGGTGGGCTGCTCCCTTACCTCGAGGTCCCTTACTCCTGTGCACGTGACCAAATTGGTGCTACACGAGACTCGAAATAATAGTTGAAGGCCACCAACCCCTCACCTGACAATCTCATAAACAACTTCCTTGAGATTCCTTGATTATATCGACATAAACACATCGAGTGCAAATAAGATGACAAGATTTACGTAAATGTCGACTAGTGAAGAGTTGATTGTCAGCTACAGTAGCCTCAAAGCACACCTTGGGCATTAATTGACTCCCATAATAGCAGAGAGAGGGGAAAACCTAGAAACAACAACACTACCTCCCCAATTGACCACCAATAATGAATTGTGGCTAACGAAAAAGACACAGATTAGAAGGGGCCTACTCCCAACTACTACAGACTCAACCTCGACTTCCCTGAGTCAAACAATACACCAATGAAGAAGAATAAAAAACCCAGAAAGGTGAAAGAAAGTGGAAAAACGTGGAATTTGGTGGAGAAAAGTTTACTAGTGGGTTCGAAATTGAGGTGGCCACAAATAGAATCACTATAACCATCATCCCCAACTCTTATTTTTCTTCCAGTGCACAAAATTCACATCTAGTGTCTATGCAGACCTCTATGAGCCTGAGTCCTAAATTTTATATACTGAACCAATGTTGAGCATTCAATGCTAAAGGAGCATCCTTCCTTTCCATCATAATTTAGGGAGGCAAGGATGTCAAAGATAATGAGCCACCTTATACTCTTAAAAAAAACATTTTCCTACTAATTTCCTTCCACCCATTACCATACAAATCCAACAATTTCCCAAGAGAACCCAAATACTAATTATACCACAGAGCCCTATGAGAACCATGGTCTTCCACCTTAAGCATATTTAACAGACTTCATCAACATAATTCTTGCATGGGATGCAATTAAATGCCACTCCTTATTCTTCACACATCCAAAATCACCCAAGGACCTTGACTGCATATATATATATATATATATATAATATATAATATATAATATATATAATTAATTTTAAAAAATAATAAAAAATTATAGTTCTTTTTATTTCAGATATAATATTATAATTTTAAAAATTGGTATTTAAAGTGGTGAATATTAATAATACTACTAATTGAAAATAGAGATCTCCACTTATCTAGTAACACTTCTCTCATCATGACATTGTGTGATGTTGTCATCTCACTATATTTGAGGCATATGTTCAAATACTAGGACTTTACCAATATTATAATTTTTTAACTAATTAAGTATAAATATAAGTTTTTTTTTCTATATTGAGGCTTTGATCCATAATGAATTAAGCAAAGTCTTTCTGTAGAAATCACATAAGAGAACCACACTTGTTGGTTCCAAAAGCCTTAGCGAAAAAATTCTTTTATGTGATTGCTTAATTTATAAATTTAATTATTGATAATTATTTGATGAAAAGTAAACATTTAATTTTTATTGAATATTTAATTATTAATGGTTAGGTAAAAGGAAGAAATTTAATCTTTGCTAAATATTTTAGAATACTTTAAGTTACAAATAAATAATTTATTTTTTCCTTTTTCTTTTTTTCTTTTTCTCTTTAGACATGTAGTATTTGTAAGTCATGGCATTGATCAATAGTATTAAAAAATTTTATTTATAAGTTAATAATCTTCATGGTAAAGAAAAGTGAAGAGTTTTGTGATATATATTTTTTAAATGTATATATATTTTACTTGTAATTAACTTTTTAACAACAACAATAATAATAAAAATTGTAATTTAACTAATTTTTTTAACTTAATAATATTAGATATTATGAAATAAGTATTTTAATATTGATAAATATTTACCTGTTATTTAATTAAGATGACCTCGTTAATTTATTATTTTTAATATCACAAATATCATATTAATCAATTTTAAATATTACTAAAATGTTATAAATATCATAACTTTTTAAAATTAATTGAGAAATAAGAAAAAATAATATGAATGCGGTTTATCCACCGACTCGACCTATTTTCAAAATTTAACTTTTTAAACCTACAACGCTTCTGTGGGTTCCATTAAAATGAAAGAAATCACTATCAGCCGTTGAGGTCATGAAAGAAAGTCTGTGTCTCACTCGTTTTTTCCTAAGGATTTCTTCGTCGAGCTCCTTTTTTTTTGTTTTCTAGTAGCGTGCCTATCGAGCTACATAACATGCGTTTGCGGTTGAGCACAAAAAAACATAAATATCTACATAGAATGTTTTTGGGTGGCACACACTCGGGAGGGAGAGAGGAGATGATCAAGGTGCGAACAGCGCAAGATTGATTGTAACGAGATCATAAGATGGGGCGGTTGCATGTAGTGATGAACTGACAAATCCAACAAGCGGTGGATTCAATATGACCTTATGTACCCTCTCATCTTTGTCATTATTATTTGTGGGTCTTATCGGCGTCGGCGTTTCAGTGTATTTATACAGCAATTCCTTTCCAAATGTTTCATTTTCCGGGTGTATAACACTCGCATTTTTTGATCAAGCTCTTGTCTAAATGTCCCCGGATTCCATTCTGTTGCAAGCTCCTGCAGAAGCAACTTGGTGAAAATCCCAACGGCTAAATGAGCAATCATGTGGGATCTTGCATGGCGGGTCACAGCTAGTGATGCAGCCAAGGATGACTTGCCAACATCCACTAAAATTCTAAGGATAAATCCCATGTTGTGTACGACGTCGTCACATGCAGGAGAGAGTTGGCAAGTATCCTCGGCTGTGCATCTTGCTGTGATTCGCATGCCAGATCTCAAATGATATTATATATAGACAAATACGGTATTGGGCAGGGGAATAAGGAGTTGTTCTTTAGTGTGACTTTTTGGAGATTCCGATGACGGAATCCAGCGGAAAAAATTGAGGATAAATTTTGATTTGTATTATTTAAAATGGTTTTTTAACTGCATATTTGGATTCAGCACCCTGAAAAACCCCGGGGACGCTTTGATTGTGTTGAAATTAGCTATCAAGCTTGTGATCTCAGTAAATTGCTGCGTGATTTTGAACGGAAAAACCCACCCAATGTAATGACCAAACAATTTATGTGAATAAATTTTCTGATTTACAGTTATAGGTAAATACGGAACAAAGATTATTGTTTTCTTAAAAATGATGAAAATATTATTAATTCAAAGATTGAGTATGGATTGAATAATTACATATAATAACTTTTATGAGAAAGTTATTATCTTTTCTTGCTTAAATAAAAGAAACACTTGCCAGCAACTAAGGGGAAACCCTAACTGCTTTTCCTCTCCCATAGAAAAAAAAGGAAAAGGGAAAAGGCCCGGGTTGTTGAGGAACAGATGACGAAAAAGGAATAGGGCACTGAAGCAGAAAAGAGGAGTGCTACGTCTGGTGAGGACCAGATAGCACAGGCACATGTATGCTTTATGTTGCCGAAGGCTGTGGCCGGCAAGTGAGCTTGGGGAGAGATTCTATCTGGTTGACTGATCTCGTGGCTGGAAGGATAACAAGCATTAGACAATCTTCTCCATTCTGGAGAAGCACAGAAGATTGTGAACGTGGCATTGCAGGTAAGTACAATTATGACTTCAATATTTTCTAAGGAATTTCTATATTTTCCTTAAAGGGTATTAACAAACTGTAAATTAAGAAGTTAAACTAGTAATGAGTGACTTCAACTGTTCTACTTATTCTGATCAGAAAACTATTAAATTAGATTTTCATTCAGTAACGGAGTCTTTTACAAACCAAGCAAATGGTAATGGAGAAAACAGTAAAATATTATATGCAAGAAAAGAGAAAGAAGCTGTTTATTTCATAACTGTAACCGCATAGACAAACCCAGAAAGTAATATCAAACATTCTGGGTAAATAATCAGGAATATCAACATTCTGGGTAAACAATAAGGAATATCAACCAGAATAGTGGAAAACAGTACGTGAACGAATTGCATTACAGTTATAAAAACCATCAGAAGTATTACTAGTGAACTATAATACTTTCTCCTCTATTACAGTGAAGGCTAGGGTAACTGTCGCATTAGATTATATAAACCAGCGACTTGAAAGTTTATGTAGAAAACATTGAAAAGGGGGTTAAAATATTTATTCAATAAAATAAGAGAGTGTACGCTGTAAAAAAGTTAACAAACTGCGCATTCTTCCAAGATATCAGAGAATGAAAATAACATTATGTAAATCTTATGAATAAACCATCTGTGTAGGAAAGAATTCATAACATATATTGGTTGGTATGGCCTACGGTGAAACCCAAGGATAAACACGTTTCACCGATATGTGGAAAATAAACCCAACCTTCGGACCATTAATGTATGCATTAATATAAGGAAATGCAACCAATATGCCGAATACAGAGAGAATATAACTGTTGACCAATATATATATATGCAACTAAAAGCAGTAGTTCGTGCAAGAACAAAAACTCGTGTTCCAGAGATAACAAGTTATGCAATAAATGGAAACAATATATATAAAAGGCGGTGAAACTACGGCCAGTTTCAATACACAATCAAACCCTTGTCGGAGCTTAGTAAAGCTCGCAAGATAAGTTTCAGGGACGCTTACATATAACAAAAAATGAAGAACCCAGAACCAAATAATCGCCTGGGGCTTGAATACCGACAGTACTGAATAATTACATAACCAAACAGTTCGCAGTCCTGTATAAATACATTTAAAAGACGCAATCTCGGTTGCGGAAAGAAACTCAGGGATACACCCAGTGAATCTCCTCATCTAGTCCCGAAGGAAAATGAATAACCATAAGAAGCACATTATAAACTCTAACTACCAAGAATGAACTGCAACCGGATGCCATTCGGCATCTTTGATGAAACCCTTAAGGGTAGAACCCAGGGCATCGTTCTACGGAGGTTTCCCTGGCCGAGAACACCATATCCGCTCATGCGATAAACAGAGAACGATAAAGTTCCTGGCAGGAAGAAATCAAAATTAAATTCGACTCTGATTCTTGACAAAGTAAGTAAATTCCTTTCGGGTATCATGGGTCTTACCTGATAGTCGCTCCCGTTGTAGTATTGACCCTGTAGTCCCCTGCCGCCACAGAATCCTTCATCCTGTTCGAGACACAATTCAGAAGAGAAATCATTCCGTATACATTTACCAGGTACAATATAAGTTTGCACAAGAAACTTCAGTGAAGAGGGAGGGTTTTACCTGAGGGACGAATGAAAAATCCAGGGCGAAAAGCTGGAAGTGGCATTGCCTTTTGTAGAGCAGGTACATAAGAAGTCAGCCAAGAATGTTGGGAGCTGCATCGCCTCCAGCCAAGAAGACTCACGCTATGGTTTACATTGGCATGCGGGGCGTTGTTGGAAGAACAGATGCCCTGGAGATCGCGGCTCTGCAAACCTCAAGCAATCAACAAATGAATCTCTTGAACCCTAAGTACCTCGTATACAATGGCAAGTTAACCCACGTCGTTCGATCTCCAGGGTGAATCGTAAGCGTTCATCCATTTTAGTAATCCCGAGGAGCTTGCTGGTGTAGCTGTAGCATTTACTCCAGCCAGCTACCTCTTGAAATCAACGTTCGAATCAAGGTGAAGTATCTAAGGTAGGACCAACTGTCCACCTCTCGAGTCATCGGCTTTAAAGTTACCAGATTTGTTAAGGATTGCTATCACCATAGCCATACGGGAACAATTAAGTTCGTATGCCGAGGGTGATGATGAAGTAAATTTAACCTTAATGCTATGTTACGTTCCTGCCAAGGTAAAGATCGGGATTAAAACATAGTGACACTTACCATTTACGAATAATCTAATCACCTTGGCATGTAAAGGGTAGGTAAAGAACATGTAAGGTTAGGTAAAGAAATTTTTTTATGAGGTTATTTATTCTTGATTAGAGGGTTGTGACATATGGTATCAGAGCCCAGTTACAGCACTGAGGCCTCTGGGTAAGATAACAATGACATATAAGGACACTGTATTAAATATATGAACAATTAGTCATTCTCATTATTATCCTTGAATTTTTTTTTTTTTTTATGATGAAGCACAGGATCAGGGTTCTGAGGACGGTAGCATGAGGAGGGCAGATAATACACCACGATGACCTGTAACGGGGCAAGGCATGCATGGCCCTGAAAATAATCCAAAACTGTGGGTACAACTTGGAGAAGAAGCCAGAGTCACAAATCAAGCAATTCTGGAAACAGTACAGGAACTTAAGAACGAGATGACTCGACTGCGAGAAGATAATGCCCGATTAACAATAGAACAAGAAATAATTTTGAAAAGCTTGTCTGATAGACAAAATCAACCACCAGTTAATCCTAGTGCAGAACAACAAAGAATGTCTGAAGAACAGAACCATCATATACCCCCCGAAAGATCGGAGGAGCAGGAGGAACGTTCCGATAATGTATTTGAACAACAAACCTCGAAAAGACAAAGGGTAGAACTACAAGGGGAATTCCGCAAGATTAAGCCACCACATTTTGACGGAGAACAAGAAGAAGCAGCTGAAGCATGCTTAATCAATATGAACAAGTATTTTCAGCTTTATGAATATGACCACAATCTTCAAGCACGACTGACTATTTTTCAATTACAGGGAAAGGCCACCTTATGGTGGGAGGAGGTGAAGATTGTAAATGGAGTTACTGAGCAGACCATTACTTGGGAAAATTTTCAAAGGTTCTTTAAAGAGAGATATCTAACTGAGCGCTTCTATGATGAAAAAGCGAGAGAATTCCATGATTTGCGATTGGGGCAGTAGACTATGGATGAATTCATCACCCATTTTACTTCCTTACCTCTCTACGTGCCATATATAAGGGAGGAAAAAGCAAAAGTACAGCGATTCGTTAGCAGTTTACCACCATATATGCGGGAGAGGATTGAATTTGACAATCCAAAATCAATGGATGAGGTAATCCGTAAGGCTAGAATCTGTTATCAACAAAGTAAGCAAAAAGGGGAAACTGCTACAGGAAATGGAATGAGAAGAAGGGCTTTAAGGCAGTTGGAAACAACAAAGGAAATCGCAGCAATGGAAATAAGGGAAATGGCAAAGGAGCAAACAGCAGATTTGCATCAAGAACTACATCTAAGTTTAGAGCTGCAAATGAGTCCAAAGTCAGCGAACAACA
This sequence comes from Pinus taeda, assembly GCA_000404065.3. Taxonomy (NCBI): domain Eukaryota; kingdom Viridiplantae; phylum Streptophyta; class Pinopsida; order Pinales; family Pinaceae; genus Pinus; species Pinus taeda. The sequence goes on from APFE030296243.1 coordinate 110,206, forward strand.
ACCAAGATTGGATAGTGAAGGGACAACAAGGCCCCCGGTGCAGTGCTGGGGTTGTGGGGGACCCCATTACATTAAGAACTGTGCACAGCGAAAAGGGACTGAACAGTTATCCCAAATTCATGAAGCCTCAACAGTTGGCGAGGTTGGACGTAGTGTACCCAGAATTAATGCGGCTTTCGAAGACCGACAGGTGGAATATCAGCCAACCATGGTCGAATTCGAAGGTAAGATCTCAAACCTTATCATAACTGTTTTAATTGACCTCGGGGGTACACTAAGCTATGTGAGCCCAAAAGTAGTGGAATGTTGTAATTTACAATCTGTTAAATTTAAAAACCCGTGGCTAGTGCAATTAGCTACAGGAGCCAAGCGACGGGTAACAGCCAAAGTCAACGATTGCTCTTTTACTATAGCAGGTCAGCCAGTAACAGCTGACTTGAACGTGCTTCCTCTTGGCTCCTATGATATCCTAATCGGTATGGATTGGTTGGAAAAACACTGGTCATTAGTTGATTGTAAAACCAAGATTATTTACTATAGAGATCAACAAGGAAACATAAAAGAAATGCAGGGGGTTAAACGACCAGCGCAGGTTCAACCGATAACTGCAAACCAACTGGTAAAATGTATACGAAAGGGGTGTCAGGTTTACGCCATCCAGGTGGGATATGCGGATTCAAAGGATAAAATAGCCTCTTTGAACAATATTCCTATAATACGAGAATTTACAGATGTATTTCTGGAAGAAATTCCTGGACTACCGCCAAGAAGAAACATAGATTTTACCATTGAGCTAGTACCAGGTGCCACACCAGTATCACGAGCACCCTATAGAATGAGTGTACCCGAATCGACAAAATTAAAAATGCAGTTGCAAGAGTTACTAGATAAGAACTACATTCGTCCTAGCGTGTCTCCATGAGGAGCCCGAGTATTATTTGTCAAGAAAAAGGACGACACCCTCTGGATGTGCATCGATTACCGACAGTTGAATAAGTTGACCATCAAAAATAAATATCCTTTACCACGGATCGATGAATTGTTCGATCAAGTGAAGGGTGCGATGGTGTTCTCTAAGATCGACTTGCGATCAGGCTACCATCAAATCCGAATTAAAGAAGAAGATATCGCTAAAACATCTTTTAGAACAAGGTATGGTCACTACGAATTTGTGGTCTTGCCGTTCGGGCTAACCGATGCCCCTGCAACCTTCATGTGTTTAATCAACAACATTTTCCATCATTATTTGGATCGATTCGTGCTGATATTTATTGATGACATATTAATATATTCACGAACCATCGAAGAACATTATGAACATCTCAGAATGGTATTACAGACCCTTCGAGAGCATCAGTTGTACACTAAGTTTAGAAAGTGTGACTTCTTTAAAGAAGAAATCTAATGTTTGGGTCACGTAATCACAAAGGATGGAATCGAAGTGGACCCGGAAAAGATAAAGGACATAATGGAGTGGCCTGTACCAAAAGATATAGCGGACGTCCGATCTTTCATGGGATTAGTTGGATATTATAGAAGATTCATGGAAGGTTTTTCTAAAGTGGCTTTTCCGATTACCTCATTACAGAAAAAGGGAAAGGTATTTCATTGGACCCCAAGCTGCCAGAAAAGTTTCGAGCAATTGAAACATCTGCTCACCACAGCACCTATTCTGAGTATAGCTGATCCTAATAAAGATTATGTGGTATGTACAGATGCAAGTAAAGAGGGATTAGGGGGGGCCTTGATGCAAGAAGGCAAAGTAATTGCATACGAGTCTCGAAAATTAAAAGAACATGAGCAGAAATACTCTGCTTATGATTTGGAGTTGGTTGCTGTCATACATGCCCTAAAGATGTGGCGGCATTATCTTATGGGCAGGAAATTTTTGCTGCTCACCGACCACCATAGTTTAACCAACTATTTTAGCCAGCCTACTTTAAACTCTAGGCAAGCGCGGTGGGTGGACTTTTTAAGCGGCTTTGACTTCGATATAAAACATTTGCAGGGAAAAGAAAACAGAGTAGAAGGCGCTTTGAGCCGGAAAATACAAAATTTGTATGAAATTTCCATTAGTGAATGGAAAAGTCCCTTTTTGGAAATAATAAAGGAAATTTCAGACCAAGATAATGAGTATCAGTAGCTAAAACTGCAAATAAAACAATCTGCTAGAGGAGACAGCCAACAAGAATATGAATTAGATGATGCTGGATTAATCTATTTCAAGCAAAGGTTATATGTACCCAATCAAAGCAGAATTAAAAATCTGATTATGGACGAATTTCATATCAGCCATTATGCGGGTCACCCAGGTTATCAGAAGATGATTACTGCAATCCGGAAAGAATATTTCTGGCCAGGAATGAAGAAGAGCATTGTCGAGTACTTAGCACGGTGCTTAGAATGTCATCAGATTAAAGCGGAGCATCAGCATCCAGCAGGATTGTTACAACCACTACCCATCCCAGAATGGAAATGGGAAATCATCTCCATGGATTTTATTACTGGGTTACCTAGAACAAAGAAAAACAATGACTCCGTTATGGTGGTGGTAGACAAATTAAGTAAGGCTGCACATTTCATACCTGTACAATCCACATATAAAGCTGCACAAATCGCTCATATTTTTATGCAGAATGTGTTCAGATTACATGGACTTCCGAAAACAATAATTTCCGATCGTGATGTGAAGTTCACATCAGCTTTTTGGAAAACATTGTTTGCTGATTTAGGAACTCAGTTGAATTTCAGTACAGTATACCATCCTCAAACTGATGGACAGACGGAACGGGTGAACCAAGTGGTAGAGGACATGTTAAGGGCTTATGTCATGCAACAACCCACACTGTGGGAAGAATATTTACATCTGGTGGAATTCGCGTATAACAATGGGTATCATACCTCTACGCAAATGAGCCCATTTGAGGTTATGTATGGCCGAAAATGCCGTACACCGTCCAGCTGGGGAGGGCCTGAAGATAGATTAAGTCTAGGACCTGAAATTCTTAAGGAAATGGAAGACATGGTAAAGAGGGTGCGCGTTAATTTGAAAGCTGCTCAAGATAGACAAAAGAATTACGCCGATCAGAAAAGAAGATTCAAAGAGTACCAAGTTGGGGACCATGTTTATATCTGAATTCAAGCCAAAAGAAGTACTTTACAGTGGAGTGGGTGTGCCAAATTGGCGCCTCGATATTGTGGACCCTTCCAAGTTTTAGCAAGGATTGGACCGGTGGCTTACCAACTGGCCTTGCCAACTCACATCCGAGTCCACAATGTGTTCCATGTTTCAGTACTAAAGAAATATGTGTATGACCCTAAGCATGTAATACGATGGCAGGATATACAGGTGGGGTTATTGTTACAATAAAATTTGGCAATAATTCCATTTGAAAGAAAACTAATTAAAGGAATTGTGTATTGCAGGTCGAACCGAAAGGAGAGGTTCTGGTCGAACCACTGAGCATTCTCAACCGGAGAGAAGTGCAGCTGCGGAAATGAGTTATTACCCAAGTTAAGGTACAATGGCAACATTTTGGGCCCGAGGAGGCCACTTGGGAAGATGAAGAATTAATGAAGAGAACCTATCCAGATCTGTTCATGACTGAAAGACACCGAGACGGTGTCCAATCTCAGGGGGAGGAGATGTAATGACCAAACAGTTTATGTGAATAAATTTTCTGATTTACCGTTATAGGTAAATACGGAACAAAGATTATTGTTTTCTTAGAAATGATGAAAATATTATTAATTCAAAGATTGAGTATGGATTGAATAATTACATATAATAACTTTTATGAGAAAGTTATTTTCTTTTCTTGCTTAAATAAAAGAAACAGTTGCCAGCAAGTAAGGGGAAACCCTAACTGCTTTTCCTCTCCCATAGAAATAAAGGGACAAAGGAAAAGGCTCGGGTTGTTGAGGAACAGACGGGGAAAAAGGAATAGGGCACTGAAGCGGAAAAGAGGAGTGCTACGTCTGGTGAGGACGAGATATCACAGGCACAAGTGTACTTTATGTTGCCGAAGGCTGTGGCCGGCAAGTGAGCTTGGGGGAGAGATTCAGTCTGGTTGACTGATCTCATGGCTGGGAGGATAACAAGCATTGGACAATCTTCTCCATTCTGGAGAAGCACAGAAGATTGTGAACATGGCATTGTAGGTAAGTACAATTATGACTTCAATATTTTCTGAGGAATTTCTATATTTTCCTTAAAGGGTATTAACAAACTGTAAATTAAGAAACAGGGCATTGAAGAAGTTAAACTAGTAATGAGTGACTTCAACTGTTCTACTTATTCTGATGAGAAAACTATTAAATTAGATTTTCATTCAGTATCGGAGTCTTTTACAAACCAAGCAAATGGTAATGGAGAAAACAGTAAAATATTATATGCAAGAAAAGAGAAAGAAGCTGTTTATTTCATAACTGTAACTGCATAGACAAACCCAGAAAGTAATATCGAACATTCTGGGTAAATAATCAGGAATATCAACATTCTAGGTAAACAATAAGGAATATCAACCAGAATAGTGGAAAACAGTACGTGAACGAATTGCATTACAGTTATAAAAACCATCAGAAGTATTACTAGTGAACTATAATACTTTCTCCTCTATTACAGTGAAGGTTAGGGTAACTGTCGCATTAGATTATATAAACCAGCGACTGGAAAGTTGATGTAGAAAACATTGAAAAGGGGGTTAAAATATTTATTCAATAAAATAAGAGAGCGTACGCTATAAAAAAGTTAACAAACTGCCCATTCTTCCAAGATATCAGAGAATGAAAAGAACATTATGTAAATCTTATGAATAAACCATCTGTGTAGGAAAGAATTCATAACATATATTGGTTGGTATGGCCTACGGTGAAACCCAAGGATAAACACGTTTCACCGATATGTGGAAAATAAACCCAACCTTCGGACCATTAATGTATGCATTAATATAAGGAAATGCAACCAATATGCCGAATACAGAGAGAATATAACTGCCGACCAATATATATATATGCAACTAAAAGCAGTAGTTCATGCAAGAACAAAAACTCGTGTTCTAGAGATAACAAGTTATGCAATAAATGGAAACAATATATATAAAAGGCGGTGAAACTACGGCCAGTTTCAATACACAGTCAAACCCTTGTCGGAGCTTAGTAAAGCTCGCAAGATAAGTTTCAGGGACGCTTACATATAACAAAAGATGAAGAACCCAGAACCAAATAATCGCCTGGGGCTTGAATACCGACAGTACTGAATAATTACATAACCAAACAGTTCGCAGTCCTGTATAAATACATATAAAAGACGCAATCTCGGTTGCGGAAAGAAACTCAGGGATACACCCAGTGAATCTCCTCATCTAGTCCCGAAGGAAAATGAATAACCATAAGAAGCACATTATAAACTCTAACTACCAAGAATGAACTGCAACCGGATGCCATTCGGCATCTTTGATGAAACCCTTAAGGGTAGAACCCAGGGCATCGTTCTACGGAGGTTTCCCTGGCCGAGAACACCATATCCGCTCATGCCATAAATAGAGAACGATAAAGTTCCTGGCAGGAAGAAATCAAAATTAAATTCGACTCTGATTCTTGGCAGAGTAAGTAAATTCCTTTCGGGTATCATGGGTCTTACCTGATAGTCACTCCCGTTGTAGTATTGACCCTGTAGTCCCCTGCCGCCGCGGAATCCTTCATCCTGTTCGAGACACAATTCAGAAGAGAAATCATTCCGTATACATTTACCAGGTACAATATAAGTTTGCACAAGAAACTTCAGTGAAGAGGGAGGGTTTTACCTGAGGGACGAATGAAAAATCCAGGGCGAAAAGCTGGAAGCGGCATCGCCTTTTGCAGAGCAGGTACATAAGAACTCAACCAAGAATGTTGGGAGCTACGTCGCCTCCAGCCAAGAAGACTCACGCTATGGTTTACATTGGCATGGGGGGCGTTGTTGGAAGAACAGACGCCCTGGAGAACGCGGCTCTGCAAACCTCAAGCAATCAACAAATGAATCTCTCGAACCCTAAGTACCTCGTATACAATGGCAAGTAAACCCACGTCGTTCGATCTCCAGGGTGAATCGTAAGCGTTCATCCATTTTAGTAATCCCGAGGAGCTTGCTGGTGTAGCTGTAGCATTTACTCCAGCCAGCTACCTCTTGAAATCAACGTTCGAATAAAGGTGAAGTATCCGAGGTAGGACCAGCTGTCCACCTCTCGAGTCATCGGCTTTAAAGTTACCAGATTTGTTAAGGATTGCTGTCAGCATAGCCATACAGGAACAATTAAGTTCGTATGCCGA
>APFE030296243.1:127996-152564 GCA_000404065.3 Pinus taeda
GTTCCTAGTTCCTTTGCGGCAGAGAGGAATTAGTCCACATATAACTTCATCCACTCTATCAAGAGGAACAAGCTTACCTATAAAAGAGCGGAGAAGTTAGTTGTTGTGCACAGTGCCCTACGTCTTGAACATAAGAAGACACCTGAGTATTTGAAAGGACTAGTAACATGATGAGATGTTGATCCAGAGGACGATGCACAGGTAGATATGGAGGAGAGACTTGATGAGAGACAAACGAGGTTGGTTGGTGTGCCACTTAGCATGTTTGAAAATGCTAGTGATTCAGATTCACATGGTGATATGGTTGATCCTGATTTATTCATGCAGCAGTTGGATGCAAAGACTAGTGGGGCATTCCCTTGAGGCTTGAGCAAAATTATGCTCGTTTATCTTTTGATATGTTGATGTTCTTATATTATTCTGACTCTATAAAATTTTGACTCTTGATGTATTAGACTTGACTTTTATAATTTTATGTCAATATTCACTGTTCAGCATTCAATGTTCATAGTAGGAAGTGGAACATAAATATGGTTTAAAATTTAATCATAATGTATGATGTATGATTATAAATTAGAATTTTAAACTTATATGATATTAGATAATGATATTCATATCAATGATCATGCTTTGCAGCTTTTCAATTCAAACCCAATTGTCATAGTGGACTTAGTTTATAAATTATATTTTATATTTATAAGTTTTTAAGACCTTGACGTCTCCCCACGTTTCCTAAAAATTGGTGGGGAGATTTTGCATAGGCCGCTCCCGCGTATCCTCGCTCCCTTGCCCCCTCGTCCCAGAACCTTGGTGGAAGATTTCTTTTATATCCAAATATCCATCGAGGTATTCACCTTCATACCGTCGAAGGTTTTTTTTCTACACACAGGTTACCATAGATCCACGACCACACGAACTCAACAATGGTGGGTTGACTCTTCCACGTAATTCTTCCCACAGTTCAGCAATACTCACCCATGACACCACTGATAGTGTCTTCATAGAGATGTATGCCAAGATCGGCCTCCTTATGCGCCCAACTCTCCACCTAAGGTTGCAACTGAAAATGGGTCTTCCACACACCACAGACTGCTTTTCGTGCAGACTCCTCTGGACAGACTGGAGGACTAGTGTGCTTTTCCCAACAACTGTTAAAAACACAGCAGATTCAGTACCTGCTTGATAACTTCACCATGGAAAGCAACAACTACAACTAATACGACTCTCCAAATGAGCATTAGTAGCTCAAGTTGTCCACACTGTAGGTTTATTTTATGGACAACAAACTCAAATAAAAAGACATTATGAATACATCTCAAAACAGATACATATGCTTTCTATTTCCTTGGCCCTTACCGGGCTAAGGTCCAAGCCCATATGCGTTTAATAGTAAATTGAAATTGGAAGACAAATACATATGCTTTCTATTTCGTTGGCCAAATAAGGGCCAGTGCTATATGGGTTTTGATACAAAATTAACATTGGAAGATAGACCCTTGTTTTGATACCAAATTAAAATTGGAAGACAGACCCTTGTTTTGATACCAAATTAAAATTAGAAGACAGACCCTTAAGAAATAAAATGTAAGTATTAAAAAAATACACAATCAAAACAACCAAACAATCATTTTCTCCATTATTTCCAAGTGATATAAATAAGAACATATAATGGAAAACATTTTCCAATAACCCAAGATTAATGAGTTGTTGACTAGGAACATATTCTATGTAAATGTTTTAACATCATTAATATTGACAATTCTTCTGGCTGATTCAATTCTTAATTTGTTCCGTTTGATAATAATAATGTCAGATATTTATGTTGCAAACAAATTGAAGTGTTCTACTATTTCATGGCTTCACTCATTTGATTTTTAACTAATCTATAAGTGAGGGAATTATAATTGACTTACTGCACTAGTACGGATCCTTTACAAAATTATAAATTCAATGTTTGTGCTTAGAATTATATAAAAACACTTTTGCTTAAAATAGACTTTAATTTTTCTTTTGTATAATTTTTTTTGGTGTATAATTAGTTGAAACAATGTCCAATGGACTTTATTCTTCTCCCACTTGTTTGAGAACTATTAAGTTGAGACTGTTTTGTGCCAAAATATTCAAGCATTTCAACTCTCATTATTCAAAGGTATAAGTAATGATGCATGTTAACTATTATGTACATCTATTTTAACTCACAATTGTAATGAAATTATGAATGTTGGGTTCAATGGACTTTTCATTGAAAGAAAAGATGTGTTTGATATGAATTATGGAATCCAAATACTACTACATAAAGGGGGTTTTAAGACAATATTTGAAACAGTTTTTGGGTAGATTGTCTTACAAAAAACACTTGTGTATTGTCTTAAATATTGTCTTTAAGTGGGTGTCTCAAAAATTATTGTCTTAAAAAATTGTCTCTATAAAGACAATATATAACACAAGCATTATTGTCTCTTAGGAGACAATTTCATTTTTGTCTCTCTAAAGACAACACTCAGATTAGAGACAATATGTCTTTAATACTAGCTATTGTCTCTTTAGAGACAATAATTTTTTTATTTAAAGATCACTTTTGTCCTCTAGAGACAATATAAAATAATGAATCCAGAAATATCTCACCATTGAAATAAATCGATATAAAAAACATTTAATTAAAAAAACAACAAAATCATTGATTGATTCATGTTAGTGCACAATGGAATCGAACCACCAACCTCTTTGTTGTAAGACAAGTGCTCTTCCATTGAGCTAGCACACTTTAAAGAATTACATGAAGAGTTATGGAAATCCTGAAAACTACATTTATAGCCATTGATTTAAACAAAACAAAACAAAAAATCCAATGAGCAAGTGAAATTATCCAGGGAACATCTAGGGAACATTGGGAATGTCTCGGAAACAATTGGCGACTGACAGGCACTACCAAGGAACATCTAGGGAACATTCCTCAACAAGTGGGAAAATTCACATCTAGGGAACATTCCTCAACAAGAGGGAACATTCGGGGAATGTTCCCCAAACTACCCCCAATATGGGGTGATCATTTGGAATGTGCCCATGCACTGACCATTCTTGATAGCATTCAACCCATATTAGGGATGTTCTGCTCCAATCCCTAGGTTCCTCTGCAATAGGTAACACCATGAACAGGTTGCCAATACTCTAGGAGTGCTTTTAATGCTACATAGAAAATTGACAATATGTGCATAAATGATATAGTTTGTGGTTATTTATGCATAAAGAGGCAAAACATAACTAATTGAGACACAAGTCTCTCTTTCTGATGGATGTACATTTTTCATTCAGATAGGCCATATAAAATAATATTTATTTTCTAAAATTTTAAAATATATTGATAAACACTATCAAACTTTTAGGGGGGTAGGGGTGTTAAAAAAATTGGCCAAGATAATATTAGTGACCCACATAGGTAATTTATGCATTATTATAAATTTCCATATAATTTTAAGAGAACCACTAAAATTGAAGGTCATATTAACAATAATGTCATTGTTGGTAATTCCTAAGACAATAGCATTTGGGTATCAAATAAGGCGTAGGGTCTATGTATTCTACTACATATATTTTTTTATCTTATGAGGTGTTAGGTAGGTTTTGGAGGTAACAAGATTCTCACTAGAAAAGAGTATATATAAATTAGATTGAGTCGGCATATGTTTCTAGTTAGAGGAATTGTGACTAGTCAAACTATTAATCTACAACTAGATTTGTCCAAAGGGAACAATGCTTTCTTCCTTGTTGTCCAACCAAGCTTTGGTACAAAACAACAATGAAAGGCGTAGATTTCATTCAGATGTCAGAGCAGTGAGGACTAATATCTCTTACCCCAACCTCCACTAGTAGGATATCCTTCTAATAGATATTTGAGGAGACCCTGCCTGAGAGGCTACGATAGACTTCAAAGGACTAGAAGGATATCTTTCTGATAGATATTTGATGATACCTTGCCCGAGAGGTTGGGATAGACTTCAAAGGACCAGAGGCATGTGGACTCCATAAGGGCCCACTGCCAAAGGTTATTTCCTTCGATCCAAAGTACTAGCCTCCATGCTTCATTGAGCGGCTAGTCATCAATTCAAAGTTTCTTCCACATGAGCTTTAGTCATAGGAGTGGAGGGGATCCTTACTCTAGGGCTCACCCGAGGATGCCCTCTATTATTCCATTTCAAAACAAAAGCAAAAAATTCAATATAATTTACTGAATTTAATTGCAAAGATAATCTAAAATACCAGAGAGGTGCAATGGCAGAGCACATAATGAATAACTTGTTAGTTAACAAAAATCATTGACAAATATGTTACATAATGAATATTTATTAATGAGACTGTTAGGGAAATAAATGAATATCATAAATGAAATTAACGTTGATGTATGCATTTGCTTTTTCCATATCTGTGATCATACATTTGACCATTAAAGGTGTTATGGCATAGTGAATAAATTTGGCATGCTAATAATAATTGTCTTTGGAAAAATAAGTGTGTTTCCTTGAAGGAAGGAAACCTATGCAATGAAGTGCATACTGAAGTCGCTTTAATTTCTGCATCATTCATAATAAACACATTAAAATACTACAAAAAAAATATAAAAATGTCATTCATCTTCACATTATCTAATGTACTTAGTAATATTTGTACCTTCTTTTCACTCTGTGATTTTTGAAGCACATATTGATTGTCTTGGTTCTTCATTAATAACAGTTCCTCATTGGAATATTGCTTTGCACCACTCCTAAGCACAAAAAATAACCAACTTTTAACATCTTAAACTTTGGTGAAACTAAAGAAAGAAAGAATGAAATATTTGAATTTCATTACTTTCGATGGTACATGCCATCAACAGCCCTAGTGTTGATCATCTTAAAATAAAATTCATCGAGATTTCTAGATGTTGCTTTGTCTCGAAGCCTCTACATTATCAATAACAATCTAAACCATAAGAAGGAAATACAGTGAAGAAAAGCATACAAACAAAGTAACATATGAACATGCATAAGAAAATGCACGTCGATATATATAAATTACACAAAGAATTGTATCATAAATGAGAGATGCCACTGTAGATTCATGCCATTTCACAAAAAGATTATGGGTGATTAGATGCATCATTTCCTATTTGCAAATGTTATGAGAAACAATTTCAACCCAAAAATAACTTATTGAAAAAATAATATATAAATAAATTTTGCATGGCATACCTAGATGTTTTCCTGCTTCTTGAGATAATCACGAGCTCCAAGTACATAGTCCTTGTGTTTCTCTAGTAACCCAAATTTATTTCTTCCAGCACCCTGCATGCACAAAATGTTAATAGTCTAATGTTTTCTTTATAATTTATATTTCTAGGTTTCCAAAGTTTAGAAACAAATATGCCAAAAATCATATTATTTCATTACTTTTTCCAAAATAAACCATTGACTGAATATTCTAGGGAAGAAGAAATACATACGGTTGGGTGCATTCCTTGTCAGCCTACCGCTTTAGAGCATTTCTTAACAATGACATAATTTGAAACTAGATAACGTAAATATGCAAAGACAAAACAATTTAAACGTAGAAATAAAAACTTCTTTAGTGTACTCCTCATCATTACTGAGTGCCAAACACACAAGCTAGATACCATGATTACCTCCTAATGGGACAATAAATCAATAATAATATATGTTTCTAATTAGTAACAAGCTAAACATTAAGTTCATATAGTTCAAACATCAAGTTGTCGAGTCTAGAGTTCAAACTTTCAGCTCTTGAGTTGTTGTTGTTCAAACTTTAGTTCAGGTTCTAAAGCCCTCTGCAGTGGACCAGTGGGTGAGGTCAAGAGGGCAACCACTTCAGATTAAACCTTTAGTCAATCAACATACAAATTTCCTAAACTTCAGCCTAATAGGTGCAGAAAAAATTTGGACATTTTTTTCTATCAGGTTGTATCTCGAGTTTGGTTTGCAAGAAAGCAACTAATAGGGATTCTCAAAGCCCAAAAATGTCATGAATACTCATGAAAATCCATTTGTTTCTATTCTAATCCATACAAAAATATGGTTCAAGGAATAACAAGGGGAATTTGTAGCTAGTCCCTTCCTTTAGACAATAATCCGCAACTTTTTAAAAACTTATAAAAGAAACAAAAAAAAAATTGTGTCACAATTTGTTCAATCAATTCAAAACTAAAGTTGTATGTGTTCAAAAACAAATTTTCAACAAATTTATTGAGCTAGAATGCAATAAATTTTCCAAATACATAAACCTCAAGTTTCCAAAAGCATATGACAAGAGAACTGTAATCTAGCTACAAATGACCAATTTTTATACTCAGGATTAATTTGGCAAATTATAAACCTGTTCTAAATGGAAAACGTATCAGGCAGGAAATGTTTTCAATGTACAAAAAACTTTAAACCTGTCAAATTGCAACCAATGAAGTTTGATTGTTAGGAATCACTATTAAATGGAATATAAAACATACATTTCTATTGGTGTTAAAATATGAGCAACCTAATAGTCAAGTTCTAATGAAGGATACTTTTGCAGAAAAAGACTTCTAATTAAAAGTGTGGTGGAAGAAAACAAATTTTTCGACAATTTAACCAATTACATATTCAAAGTTGAAAAAATAACAAAAATGAATAATTTTCAACATAACTAAATCCACCAAATTGAAATTTCTAAAGCAGGACATGAGACCAAGTAGTATTTTAGCGGTGCAATAAAGTTATCTTCAGTAGTCTCCAATATGAGTAAGGTCGACATATCAGGGGAAGGAACTAAAAAAACCCAGCCACCTCGCTGATGGTTTCAGGTTCTAAAGGGCCTCACCCTCTGCCTCCTCCACCTAATCCTAATATCGATGTTTTCAATGCATTAGTCGATGATGGTCCAAGGTTCTAGAGATGTTTCATTATAGAGTGCTCTTGTTGCAGTGCCTCTCGGTTGCTGCATCATAGTACTCAAGGGTGGCTTGATGTGGATAATTTACATTGTAGAGTGCTCAGGACTAGCTTGATGGATAACTTCCTCTTTCTGTGATGCCTCTTGGTTGTTGCATTATAGTGATCAGGGGCAACCCAATGTGGAGAATTTTCTAATGCGAGATACATAATAGGAACCCAACACTTCTCAGGACCGTAGACCACACAAAATGGAAGACTCGAACTTGCATGGGGCACCAAAGACAAGTAGAAGGGGGATAGGACAAAATGATAAAATTCTAAGAAAAGAGGCCTTTGAAAAGCGGAAAATACAAATAAAGGGAGTGAAAAACAAACAAAGTTTCACAAAATTACCTCGTCATCAATTTCGGCAGAAGCATCTTGATCATCATTGGTGAAAGAATCCTTATTATCACTGGCATAAGCATCTTGATCATCGTCTATGTTGGATGCATTCATTCGCTGATTGTCTTCATCATCTTCATCATCATCTGTGCTAGATGCATCCACCAGCTGATTTTCTTCATCATCTTCGTTGTCATCTGTCATCAACCAAGTTATGGCTTTGAGCTCTTCCTAGTTATCCTCTTCTTCATCTAGGATCGATTCTTCATTCTATTTCCATTCTTCCTCAAGGGAAGCCAAGTCGTCTGATGAACGCCTACCACACTTTCCCATTACTCGTCTTGAATTAGCTCCAAAGGATAGATCCCGAGATCTGTATGGAAATCCAGACCGCATATTGAAACCCTTGAATCAACAAGGGTTTTAAAATTTGACGAACAAATAAAACAATGCTTTGGTAGCTTTTGTGATCGTTCGAGTGAGGTGGGGAGGAGTATATTTGAGTAAAAGGGTGAAATGTTGTTTCTTCCCTTTTCCTTTATTTCTTTTATTTTTTTTAGCCTTCTCGAGGTAGAGGATGATTTAGCAGTGTGTGTGTATCATAATCAATGGTAGTTTAGAATGAATTTGTCTTATGAAAAAGGTGAATCTTGTAGAAAATTTGAGAGAATTAAGTGAGGGGAGAAACTCTATTGTAGGCAGAGTAAGAATATAAGTTTCAAGTGGATAACTCGAATAGAGGGTTTTGTATGTGAGGAAATTGAGTGCATATGAAATGAGTGTGTGCAGGAATTGAATGAGTTTAATTTGAAAGAGAATACCTATAGCTTTTGGAAATCTTGAGTCAGCTTTATTCCAAGTGAGCATGATTTTTATTTATTTGTAAATTCACGATTTTGGATGAAGCATCAATGGATTTAGCTATGTCTCCTCAAGGTCCCTTTCTTCTTCTAAATGAGAAAATTTTCAACTAAGGTGGTGTCATCAAGAAGCAATTTTACAACCTCAACATATTGTATATTGTGGCCTAATAGAACCATCTATGTTGTATTCATAATCTCACTTTCCTCCCTCTTGGTGGTTGGATATCCATGTGTGTTGGAATATAATCCTAACATCTGCATTTGTTTTTTAGCCTAAGTATCCTTGACTTAGCCACATGCACTAAAAATCATGTTCACACTTAGTTTTTGGTAAACTAGCTTAGCGGACCAACTTTACCTTGTTTTTTACCTTCAAAGGCTTAATATTACGAAAATATTGGTCCAACCACTTTCCTAAATCATTTAGACATCTAAGTGCATGTTCACACCTCTCCACACCTCATCCACTTGAGTTCTTTGAGGATTGGCACCCCACATGAAGATTCCCCCTTAAATCAAGGGATTTGGTCCCCCGAACCATTTTAGCATGTTTTAAAGTTTCCTTCCTTAGGAAATGTGTCACTCCTCATGCTTTCCTCATTTTTGATAGTTGGCATAGGTTGTCCTGAGTCATTGTTGCTATTTTAGACCTCCCTTTAGCTTTTCTTAGCCTTTTCTAGTTTTTAACTAGTTTTTCCTAGTTTTCTAGATTCGGCAATTTCTATATAACCACCTCCCTTTGGGATTATAGGTTTGGTTGCTCATGTATTACTATTGTTCATTAATTTAATACATTAATTTTATGGAGCAAATTCTTTCTCTCCTCCCTTGAATATCATCAAATTACTTATGTTTAATTTAACTAGAATTCTTGATCTATTGGAGTTTCTGCAGGAATTCCACATGGTATCAGAGCTAGTTAGAATCTAGTGGATTGTACACGGTTTTATTTGCAGGTATAGATCATCAGGAGGTGTAGAAACAAGCAATGGATCATCTCTCTCAGCCCACAAAGCTCATTCTAAAACCTTTCAATTACTTTGAATGGAAGACAATGATCATTATACTCCTTTGAAGCAAAGGGCTTTACAGGGTAACAATGGGAAATGAGACTGGACCGAATTCTGTAGTGGAGAATATCAAGTATTTAAATAAATTATATGAAGGAACTGGGCTGATATTCCTATCAATTTCTAGAGAACTCCTCTTTCATGTCAGCGGAACCACTACTCCTAATGTGGTCTGGACCACAACGGAAGGACTATTCAACAAACAGGATGAAATGAGAGTGAATCAACTAGAGAATGAACTCATATCCCTCAGTCCAACTCATTTCAGCAAACTGAAAGAATAATTCACCAAGTTTAAATCCCTCCTCATTGAACTTGATGCATGTGGATTCAAGAAAGAGGAAGATCAACTCATCCTTTCAATTGTCTCGAAATTAGGCCCTAAATATTCCATATTTCTGTCGTCCTTTCAAGCATCTAAATTGACTTAGGAAAAATGGGAAATTCCTCCATTGAATGACTTTGTTGCAGCAATGACTCAAGAGCAAGTTAGTCCAAATGGGTGTCATCAAGCATTCAAAGAACCAAGCACTTGCAGCTACTGATGTTCCAAAGAGGAGTGGAAGAGACAAGTAAAAAGGGAAGCGTAAATTTAATGAATCGAAGAAGGATAGACATGTACAATCTTTAGAGAGCTCTTCTTTTCATAAGAGTAAGAAGAAGAAGGAAAGACCACTTTGCAGCTACTGTTCCAAAGGTTATCATCCGAAATAAAATTTCATGAGGAAAACAATCGATGAGATGGCTAAGCAATTGCAGCAATACAATCTCACCATGCCCAAGAATGCAAAGAAGAAGGATAATAACAGAACGGGAGATGGGAGAGGGAGAGCACGAGATGGTCATGCTTTAATGGCTATCACATCCACTCCATCAGCTTGGATCATTGATTCAGGTGCATTGAACCATATGGCTGCATCAAAAGATGAATTTTCCTCCATTGAAGAAAGCACCAGATCCCCAATTTACTTGGGAGATGCCACACCCACAAAGGTGTGTGGAGAAGGAATTGTAGACCTTGAAGGGGACTACTTCACAAGTGTGCTTCATGTTCCCTAGCTATCCATAAATCTTCTCTCGATATATCAAATCACTCCTTCTGTCTCTTGTAGGAAGGTGGAGTTCACTCTGGACTCCACAGTGATTATCAACATTTCAATGGGCTGACAACTTGCACATGGAATTGTAGATCATGGTTCTCATTCATATTTCTTCTCCCACTATGTTCTTAAATATATTAGCACTGTATTTTTGTCACAATATAATGATATCATCATGTTATGGCATGAAATATTTGGCCAACTAAACTATAATTACTTGCATCAACTCAATAAGGAAAACATGGTAGAAGGATCGCCCTCTATTAAATTCACAAGCAATGTATGTCAAGGATGCATTCATGGTAAGCATCCGGAGCAAGAGTTTGACAAAGGGAAGGCACAGAGAGCTTCTTCACCTCTTGGAATGATTCATAATGACATCATTGTCCCATTCTTTCAGCCTTTACTCAATAAGGCTTGATATGTACTCACCTTCATAGATGATTTCTCTCGCTTTACTTGGGTATTTTTTCTAAAATTAAAATCGGAAGTATTTGAATGCCTTGAAGAATTTAAAGCACTTGGTGAGAATAAGTCTAGGTGTAAGCTTAAGATACTTCGTATTGATAATGGGGGGGAGTATGTCAACAAATATGTGAAACAACTTTGTATTGATGTAGGTATACAACTACAACACACAGTGTCCTATACACCACAACAGAATGGTGTCGTGGAGAGGAAAAAATGGTCGTTAAAAGAGATGGCCAATTGTATGTTATAGACCAAATCATTAGCTCCTAAGTTATGGGCTAAAGCTATTAATTGTGCAACATACATGCAGAACCAAATTCGTCACAAAGCACTCAAAGGCACCACTCCATTTGAATGTTGGACCGGTAGGAAACCGAAAGTGTTACACTTTCACATTTTTGGTTCATGAGCATGGGCTCACATTTCGACAGATAAGAGGAATTCTTTGGAGCCTCAAAGTGTTGAATGCATCTTTGTTGGATATATTGACACTGCCAAAAGGATAAATATTGAACTAGACTCTCACACTAAAAATTTCCTTGTAGCTCGAACTGTGAAGTTTGAAGAAGGATCATTGCATGCTTTTTCAGTAGACACTACCGAGGAACCACTTGTTGCCACTAATGAGGAGGAGTCTGAAACTTCTTTGAGAACATTAGTGCAGCCATTAGAGAAGAATCTTGGGTATGATTCATAGGATGAGGAGTAGGTCATGGTTGATCCAACTCAGCTGCCAACTTGGGCAAAGAAAACCCTGCAATATGCGGGTGAACTAGTGGGTGATCCTGTGGATGAGAGAAGGACTAGATCATAGTTTTTTGGGGTTCCTCAAGCCCTGGCTACCACTGAACCATTGATTCCCATAAATTGCTATATGACACTTGGTTCAAATCCACACTCACACTATGAGGCTATTGTAAACCCGCTTTGCGAGGCTGCCATGGATGAAGAGTATTCTACTCTCATGGAAAACAACACATGGGACTTGGTTCCACTTCTGAAAGGGAGAAAGCTTGTTTGATGCTGATGGATCTATCAAACAAACGTTGCTACATATGGTGAGATTAGCAAGTACAAACCTTGACTTGTTTCAAAAGGATACTGACAAGAACATGGCATAGACTACATAAAGACATTTGCACCTATTGCAAAAATGGACTCCATTCGACTAGTCTTAGCCATTGCTGCTTCTCGCAGATGGGAAGTTCATCACATGGATGTGAAGAGTGCATTTCTTCATTGAGATATAAAGGAGGAGATATATATGGAGTAGCCATAGGGATGCATTTAGAACTCTTCCCTCTTTTGTAGATTAAAGAAATCTTTGTATGGCCTAAAACAAGCTCCCAGAGCCTGGTATGCAAAGATGGATTCTTTCTTGCTTTCCATTGGATTGATTCGATGCAAATCTGATCCAAATATTCATTTTCTGCAATATGATGATTTTGTTTTGCTAATAGTACTTTATGTAGATGATTTACTGATGACATGGAACCTTACCTCAGCTATTGATTCGGCAAAATCAACATTGCACGATTGATTTTCCATGACAGATTTGGGACTGTTGCACTACATTCTTGGTCTTGAATTTTCTTAGTCTACTTTAGGGATCAAGATGGCATAGTTGAAGTATAAATCAGATCTACTTGTCCACTTTCAGATGACATAATGCAAGCCAACAACATCTCACTTTCTTTCGGGGATCAGATTTGAGGATGCGGGTACTACACCTTTGGTGGACAGTACGCGTCACTGATAATTGGTTAGGAGTTTGTTGTATCTTACTCACACCTCACCTAATATATCTTTTCCAGTAGGAGTTTGTTCCAAATATATGCAGGAGCCCCATGAGCTTCACAGGAAAACAACAAAGAGAATCGTTAGATATGTGAAAGGTACTTCCAATTTTGGTATCCTTTATGTTGCAAATTGTCGACTTTCACTGATTGGGTACACAGATTTTGATTGGGCTAACGATGGTACAGACCACTAGTCCACCTCTGGTTATATTTTGAGCTTTGTTTCAGGGCCTTTTCGCTGGTCTAGCAAGAAGCAATCCATGATTTCTTTATCTATAGTTGAGGCAGAGTATAGAGGTTTAGTGAATGCAACTATACAGGTTGTTTGGTTGCAAGGGATTCTCTCTGAGTTTGGTATTCAGTATCCACTTCCGACTATCATATTTTTGACAATCAGGGCTCCATTGAGATATCAATTGATCCATTTTAGAGGTAGAGGACGAAGCATATCGTGATTCACATGCATTACATCCACGAGCTGATCTGTGACCGAGTCATATCACTGCAATACTGCCCCACTAAGTAGCAGGTTGCAGACACCTTCACCAAGTCTTTCACTTAAAATAAATTTTCAAAACTAAGAGCTATGCTTGGAGTGGTGGAGACAGCTAACTAGGCCATTTTGGCCACTTAGCCCTTTTTTCCTTTTTTTTTGTGGGGGGGGGGGGGTGCCCATGAGGTTTTCCCTCTTTCTTCATTTTATGAGGATCTTTTCTTTATTGTACTTGAGTACCTAACATCTCATCTTGGCTAGCACTCATTTTAGATAAGTGATTTAGGATGAAGGTGGGGTGTTGGAATATAATCGTAACATCTACATTTATTTTTTAGCCTAGGTATCCTTGACTTAGCCACATGGACTAAAAATCATGTTCACACTTGGTTTTTGGTAAACTAGCTCGGTGGACCAACTTTCCCTTGTTTTTTGCCTTTAAAGGCTTAATACTATGGAAATATTGGTCCAACCACTTCCCTAAACCATTTAGACATCTAAGTGCATGTTCACACCTAACCACACCTCATCCACTTGAGTTCTTTGAGGATTGGCGCCCCACATGAAGATTCTCCCTTAAATTAAGGGATTTGGTCCCCCAAACCATTTTAGCATGTTTTAAAGTTGCCTTCCTTGGGAAATGCACCCCTCCTCATGATTTCCTCATGCCTGATAGTTGGCATAGGTTTTCCTGAGTCATTGTTGCTTTTTTAGGCCTCCCTTTCGCTTTTCTTAGCCTTTTCTAGATTCTTACTAGTTTTTTCCTAGTTTTCTAGATTCGACAATTTCTATATAACCACCTCCCTTTGCGATTACAGGTTTGGTCGCTCATGTATTACTATTTTTCGTTAATTTAATACATTGATTTTATGTAGTAAATTCTTTCTCTCCTCTCTTGAACATCAGCAAATTACTTGTGTTTAATTTAAGTAGAATTCTAGATATATCGGAGTTTCTGCGGGAATTCTACAGTGTGAGCCCTAAAAATTCAAAATGGCTTCAAGAAAATGTCGTAGATATGGATATCAAGATCTAAGCCATGTTGAAACTAATTGAAGAGGATGCACAATCATTTTCCAAACGTGTAGAAATGTTCTACAAAAAGTGGCCAAAGGTTGTACATTTGGTCGAAGAGTTTCATAGAGAATATTAAGCTTTAGCAGAACGATGTGACTACATATCTAGGGAACTATGCCAAATTCATTATGCCATGGTAGAGGCATTTCTAAACCAAATTCAAGATCATAATTGATTGAGTCATATTGTGACCGACAAAAGCAATCGTAAAACCAAAGGCGTAATACGGTTGCACTATCTTTCCAAGAGGCAGAGGATGGAGGGGAAGTTACAAAATTGCAAGGTTCAAAGAAGGTGAATGAAATAATTACAAAGTATAGAACCACTGACAAGAAGGCATCACAGTTGTAAGAGGAGTTGAATTGTGTGCAATAAGAAAGCCAAAAGATGAAATAAGAGTCATCATCTCAAGCTGAACAAATCAGTGAGTTGAAGGAGCAAGTATGCTCCTTGAAGAAGAAGAAGGAAGAAATTAATCAAGAAGGACATGTACTACGGCTGAAGTTGCAAGTTGAACTAGAGGAGCTTCAAAAAATTGAAACATAAATTCAAAATTTGGAAGCAGAATTGCAGAAGTTGGAGGGGATCCTTGGAAAATGAATCTAGTATAAAGATGTGAGCCCCAAATATAAACCTGAACGTGACAAAACATTAAGTATGCAAGATGGGCAAGTTAGGATGGGGACTCAGAACTTGGGAAAAGGAGAAAAAGAAATTAAGAAATCTCTTTCAAAGCCATATGCAGATCAAGAGGCAATAATTCTTCAGTATCAAGATGTCCCCAATCTTTATTAGACTTCTGAAAACAGGTAATAAATCTAGGGATAACAAGCAACCAAGCTAAGAAGTATAAAGAAGCCAAGAAACTATAGGGAATAAGAAGAATTCTCCATTTAATCACATCAAGCATTCAAAAGGCATATCAAAGCTCTCTCTCTACTTTAACATTGACAAACACCTAGTGGCATCCAATACATTTGCGACTTGTTCATATAGTATCAACAAGTTCTTCTATAATGCAGGTTATTATTTAAGATTGTCATTTCTACTGGCTATTAAAAATTGAGATGAACAGGATTGCATAAATCCTTCTTACTACTATCTAATGATTATAAATAATGTTTCCTAATTCATGGAGTTTTGACAACATCGACAATTTAGAGCATTTTCCAGTTATCTTGATGGAAGAACATTCGTTACTCTGCACCTTCACCTTTCTCATAAGGCTAGACCTGTGGTAATCATCATATAACTTGACTCGAAAATGCTCTACCTTAACAAATCCCACTCGATGACTGAAAACACACTTGCCTTTTATAGGTAGTTATCCGAGTCTTTTGATTGGAATTTTTTCAACAAATTATGTTTAGTAATTTCAGAAATACTATTTGATGCATTTAAATTATTCCTTCCACAAAATATGTTTTAAACATTATATTTTTGTAAGGTTTGCTACATAAACAATTATGTACTTGTGGAAGTTATCACATCAATCTACCATAGAGTTCAACTAACTCAAGTGATTAACAAGGGTACTAAAATGTTATTTTTAATACAATATGTCACCTAACAAAACAAAAAATATTTACATATCGTAAAAGAGAAGATAAAAACAACATAAGTGCAATTTGAGTAGGGCTTACTCTATGCCGAAAAAATATATTTCCAAAATCAGCCTATGATAGGAAATGACCAATCATTATAGGAATCCACATTCTCTCTTCTTTTTAATATGTCCCTAATATAAAACCATAAACACTCTCTTTCTTTAATTCCATCATCATTATTTTTCAATAATGTTCCACGAAGTTTTTGTGAAAGCAGTATGCAGGAAAGGGAAAAAATACTTGGGGGATGTGTAAAGACAACCACCAAATTTTAGGAAAACCAAGGGTAATGTCGTTGGGTATATAGACATATGGACCGTTGTACAAAATGCTAAAAATAAAAATTCAATTATATGAGAAAGAATGACAAGTGAAAAACAAGAATAATAAAAGCGTGAAGTAGATATTTACATTTGTTTTATGGTTTTGATTTTTAGTTTATTTTTTAAATGTACTTCTTCTAAAGGTCATTGGACAAAAATTATGGGGCAGCAACTAGGAGTCCCACGTTTTTGGAGGGGGTGCCAGGAAACCCGTGGAAAAGGGAAATGTCCCCTTCAATGTTTCCCCAGATTTCGGTAAAAAGGGGACATGGGGAAACATCTCCCCCTAAATTCCCTTGTCTTGGGACCATGGGAAGCATGGGGGATGTGCCCACTGCCACCCACCATATCCTCCCCATGTAAGATTTCTTTTCAAAGTTAATGCACAGTTAGAGAGATACTTGTAAATCATCACAAAAAAACCATGCAATATATGCAACATTGTTTGTTCTTTCAAGGAAAAAAGAACAAAGTGAAGCTAGATCAAAGTGAATGTGTGGTTAGAGAGACATACTTGTGAATCATTACAAAAAAAACTATGCAACATGTATAATGATGTTTGTTCTTCCAAGGAAGAAGTACGCACTGGAAGATTTTATCACATTCTCTTCATCACCAAGATTTTCAAACAAATCTGTTAATGTCCTCACATATTGAGCAGGGGTTGCAATTTTCTTCAGATCAATAGATTCTATGCCAGGGCCAGTGAGATCAATTGTAGTAGATTTGAAGCTGATTTCTTCTAGTAAGGCTATAGTTTTGTACTGACATCAAGCACCGAATTCACCTCCATGTACAACCTAAACTAAACAACCTCTCAAAACAACTATATTTAATGAATTTATAAACACATACTGTAGAAAACAAATAACAGAAATCAATAGCTGCTTATCAAAACTTGTCACTAATGATCATTAATTTTGCACATGAAAATATTCTACAGAAAAACCGTTAAATTGTTGAACATCAAATCTCTATTGTTGACCCATACCCTCGCATTTATTTTATAGAAATTAAAAACAAAGACTAGGGTCTACAAAATTAGTTGCACCACCTCTATTCACAAGATTTCCAAATAGGCACATAAAACAATGGTACCTTATCTAGCTAGTAAAACCATGAAAAATAGCAAGAAAATCCCCTCATGCAAGGCACTTCACTAAATACAAAGTTTGATCACGAAAAATATCATTGAAAATAGCAAGAATAAAATCCTAAGTCATAGAAAAATAAACAAGGGAGGTTGATACCTACTCTTCTACTGTGTTGACATTCAAAAGAGAGTCTAGGGATCAAATGGAACCACCTTACAAGCCCTAATTTATGTTATCAACAAGGGTAGAAAAAAGCACTAGGGCATAAGAGTAAAACTCTAACAAGTGCACCCTACAGCGATCCATAAGTGCGCTAGAGAGAGTCCATAAGTATGTTGGAGAGAAGAAAATGAAATCCAAAAATAAGAGAGCAAACGCTTGATATGGTGCCTTAAGGTGTAATCACTTGTATTAGAGAGATAAAGAAGATCACATGATGTTTAGAATGAGTCATGAATGTTTACTTATACACAATTATTCTATTCTGATCACTACGGATCAACCACCTCTAGACTATTATGTTGTTGCATCTGCCCATTTCAAAAGTCCTATTATGATACCTCCCGGCCTACCGAAAGTTTAGGAAAATATCAAAATCAGTTTAATTTCCTCTGTGAAGATATCCTTACCTGGCTATGAAAAATTATTAAGTGAATTTCAAGTTTCAATGGTTTTAATCCCTTTCGTAAAGCTTACGTAGGCTACTATCTTAGTCTTAATGGAATATGTATGTACTCTTTTCTTTTTGACTTGGGGAAAAAATTAATTTTATAATATTTTATTTAGAAAAACTCCTAGAATAGTCTATAAATGGATTAGAAAGAGAGATGGAACTCACATAGTTTGAGTTACATAGTTCCTTTCTCTTTAACAAGTTGCATCTATGGCTATGATCTGCATAAATTTCACCAATGACCTATACATAGAATCTGAGCATGCAAGTTGCATGAAAACTGCTAAACTCTTGAACTTGTGGCTTCTATCCATTCTGTTGTGGGCTCAAGTTTTTCTAGAAAAGGTATATGCAACCAATTATAGAAGGGGGAATAAGAACACTAGGCTTCAATTGAAGCCTTGAAATAATCTAGTTTTATATTATCATGACATCCTCTACAATGGCTCCAACGAGCATAATGCAACATCTGCCATTATGGCTGCTCCTCATGGGGGTAACCTTACCACTCTAATTAGTAGCCACGATCACAAATTCAGAGATATGGTAGTCTTCAACAATCCTCTAGCACTCGAAAACATTCTGCACTCCCCTCCTGTGGGCAGAGCTCAGGGATTATTCTTCTATGACATGAAGAACACTTATAGTGCCTGCTTTTCATTCACGATTGTGATCAACTGTATTGATTATAAGGACATGATCACAATGGATGGGGTTGATCCATCCACTATTGAATATAGGGATTTATCTATGGTGAGAGGCACCGGTGAGTTTTTCATGGAAAGAGGGATCACTACCATTTTCACCGATACGTTCAAGGGAGAGGCTTATTTCCAACATCGTTTGAACATCACACTTTATGAGTGCTACTCATATATCGCTTAGATGATGATATAATGTTTGAGTATTTCTATGTTATTTTTTTTGTTTTTCTAGGTAGGCGTACAACATATATGGTTTCCTCTTTTGGTAATTTGCTAGCCATCATTGTATTTTTCTAATCTGATGGTAGCCTATTCTGGGCTAACTTCCCTTCTACTAGTGTGTGCACTGCTTTTTGGCTGTGAATAAACTAGAAAATGCAACCCATAAATAAGAGGGAAAACAATCGATATGGTGCCATGAGGTGTAGTCACTTGTATTATATAGATAAAGAAGATCACATGATGTTAAGAATGAGTCATGAATGTTTATTTATACACAATTACTCTGTTCTGGTCACTACCGATTGGCCACCTCAGGACTATTATATTGTTGCATCTACCCATTTTAAAAGTCATGTTATTTTTAATACTGCCATTTTTCACTACAACAATTCCGAGAAAGAGGTTTATGGACCAATTGCAGGTGGTCCAACAACCAAGATTTATTCCCCTGTGAACCAAGCTAGAACCATTAGGTTTGGTTTTTTCCATGCTTACTTTGGTTTTAGCATAATATATGTACGAGATAATCGTATATATTTTACAGATATATAGATAGATGAATGTATATTTGTATGATTTCTATTGTTTTATGATTACCCAAAAATATAGATAAAACATCATCATGGAAATTGGGCATAGATATTAAAAATAAATTTTGAAGAATGCTTAATGGTTCTTCAGTTTGAGTAGTTGGATTGTGGCCTTCCATCTCATCTACGCAAGTTCAAGTTTCCCGAAGCATGCTCTAGCATATATTGTTTAGGTTAGGTTCAAGAAGGAGGCATCCCCAAAGAATCTCACCTACAAAATGTTTAATTTTAAAATATCTAGGAGTTTGTACCTATCCTATATAATCAAGTTCTAAAAATTTGAATGGCTATTGCTGTATAGATGGAACTTCACAGCCAATGCAGCTCATCCTAATCCACAAGGATATTTCCACTACAGGAAGATCAACATTACTGGAACAATAATCCTCTTAAACCCACCCCCCGTCATCAATGGAAAACAACATTATGAAGTGAATGGTGTTTTATACTTTCATTCCAAAACACCATTGCAACTTGCAGATTACTACAACATAAGCAGAGTGTTTGTCATTCGTGGCATTCTAGTGGAATTCACTACCATTAGAGTGTGATTTGGAAGTATTGAGGATCTTATGTTTTGAGGAGCTGTGTACAAGACTACAGAGTGTAGTCAAGGTCTAAGAAGGATAACAAGTAGGAAATTTTGAGATTTTTCCCACTAGAAATAGGGCTACTATTTTACAAACCCTAGTAATGTAATCATTCTATAAATCTATATATCTTTATGACTAGAGCTAGAGCTACATACTAAATAAAAAACTCTCTAAGGATTATAGTTCATGCAACTCTAATGCAATAACTACAAATAGTACATTATAATGAGGCTTGACATGCCCTTAATAACCACCAGATGATATTGATTTCTCAATGGCCTCAGGTTCTTGGTTGGGGCATGCACAAAGAAGTTGGAATTTCCAAAACTTTATCGATAATTTGATGGAACCACAAAACTTCTAGAGTCTTGAGCGTAGACCACAATGGAACCACTTCCCTCAAAATATACCTCAACCCTATATACTCTAACTCAATCTTGATCTATATTGATAGAAAGCCTTGGGTGGGAATATTCTTACCTGGGGGGCTAGAAGCCACAATTTTGCTGTGGGTTTTGTTGCTCAACTTGCATAATATCATATATAATTCCAGCTAACTGCATATACAGGGGCCTTATTCAAGTTGATCCACTTATTGCTACTTCAACACCACCAAGGCCTTAATACATAAATCCTGTAAATTGGTTACGGAAGTGGAAACAACCTCCAACAAAGTACATTTATTCACAAACCCTAGATTTGAAATACATTCATGTGGTTGTTTAGGGTTCCCTAACTAGTTTTTTAAGGGATTTGGAGGCTAATTGGACATCTCAGTCCTCTAATTGATCCATACATTTAGAAATATTTAAGTTCTTGATTTCATGTTTGAAGAGGGAAAATGAGAGAAAGGAGGAATGCATGGGACCTGAGCTTTTGATATTTTTGCGTGAGCACTTCGTTCCAAACTCTACACACCAGGGATGCTAAGAGAAAATCATGTGGTCTCGCTAACAGTGTCAAGATGAGGAGGGACAATAGTTACTGTGGCTTCTGGAAATCTCCACGCTGGTCTCCATTTTTCCCTTTAATTATGGGCTCCCCTCTGTTGAATCAATTGAGTGAGTATCAAGAATAGGAAATCCGCCCTTTGGTTATGGTCTCTCCTTTACTGAATCAATTGCATGAGTAGAAAGAATAGGAAATCCAAAGGGGTATGGGAAACTTGTGTGTATTGTAAAAATCATAGTTTTACTATAGGAAAACACATTTAGACAATTTGAAAAAGAGTTTGAAAAAAAACATTTTGTTATTATGCAAAATATATAAAGGGGGTTAGAGTTACAATTGGTTCTCAGTTATATAAAGGGGGTTAGAGTTACAATTGGTTCTCATTTAGAAGAATTAGATTACGTAAAAATTATTGAACAACTATAGGAAAATAAATTTAGACAATTTGAAAAAGAGTTTGAAACAAAACAATTTTTGATCATGCAAAATAGATAAAGGGTGTTAGAGTTACAATTGGTTTTCATTTAGAAGAATTAGTTTTTTTCCAGTTCCATTTTTTATATCCATTATTATTATAGAAAAGGTTAATGAATATTTAATATTAAGATAATACACAAAAAATATTGAACAACTATAGGAAAATACATTTAGATGACTTGAAAAAGAGTTTGAAACAAAACAACTTTTGATTGTGCAAAATAAAGGAAGGTTGTTAGAGTTACAATTGGTTTTCATTTATAAGAATTATATATTTTCTTGTTGCATTTTTTATATCCATTATTATTACGGAAGATGTAAATGAATATTTAATATTAAGATAATACACACAAATTATTGAATAAATATAGGAAAATACATTTAGACAAATTGAAAAAGAGTTTGAAACAAAACAAATTTTGATCATGCAAAATATATGAAGGGTGTTAGAGTTACAGTTGGTTCTCATTTAGAAGAATTAGAATCTTTCCAGTTGCATTTTTTTTTTATATCAATTAATATTATGGAAAAGGTTAATGCATATTTACGATTAAGATTTCTATATAGCGAGTGAAAATATTATTAGGAGTACTTATCAAGTTTGGGTGACATAAGATCCATAATCATCAATAAAAAAAATATGTAGTATCACGTAGTAGTGTGAGAGATCATGTTGGGATGAAGATACTTTTGACAAGGGGTGTTGTGCTTATTATTTGGGATTATCATAATTAATGGTTCCTCTAGGGGATCTTAATAATATCTTCACCTATGGGATGGTATGTTGATATTTTTAGCAAAAGACAAACTAGATAAAGCGATGAGTGACATTGATTTTCATCATGTATAGTTCTTGTAATATATCACAAAAAAGGCCCTTTCCATGTCCACCCACTTCTCTAATGATTTTCCATAGAAAAATATAAAGTATTGATGATTGGTTTCCATAATATATGTAAACGATCTAATATACATGTAAATATGCAGGTCATTTTTAAAGACGTAACTATATGGAAGAGTTTATTTACCTTCAGGCCTAACATATTTATTGAAGCAAATATTGATATGGGGGGCCACAACTATGGACTACTTCCATTTTTTACAAGATATAATGTCTAAAATAGTGCAAAATTGGGTGTTAATTTAATTTAGTCTATGTTGGGATACACGTTTCACCATATCATAGGAGAAACTCCTAAGAAAATGAGGGTATAAGGTAGAGATATCACACCAAATCCAAGGTTTGTTAATTTCATGATCTCTCGTTCGGATGTGATTTCCATTCCTCAATTGCGTGCTCATATTAATAAATGAAAACCAATAAACTATTGTGATGATGTATTTGGAATTTCCTTGCAAAAAAAATTAACTCCTTGTTTGACCCCTTTCCGTAGTGAAAGTAGATTTCTTTCTCTAAACTTGCCCGAATTAACCAAAAAATAAATGTATAATTTCAATGCAAATATGATAATAAACAAACTCAATTGAATTTGTTCTCTTCATATGGTGTCACTTGTGTAATTTGAATTGATATATTAAATCTATTAAAGTTCCTTTACTAATCCTAATATGTAGTACTAGTGGACTGCAATCCAATATGAACAAATATCATTCCACTATGGAGATTTATATATTTAGAAGTAATTAATAAATGTTAGTTCTTGATATGTTTGTCAAGAAAGGAACCTATTGGACTAAATGGAAAAACAAAATGCATTGAGGTATAAAACAATTTCCATGCACACCATAGAAATAAGCTACTTCAATAATATTTGTCCTCATGCCATTAATAAATTTTCTCTTATTAACTAATTGATATTATGATTGTTAGATTATTTGATAAATTGGAATATATAAACAACTAATTATACATGTTTTTTATTTCAATGTTTTTAATAATAAAGTTTCAAAGGTTTAGTTAAGAGCTAGTAGCAATAAGGATTAGTTCAATCGGTAAATTCTCTTGCAAAAGAGTTCATAGAGCTCTCGATACAAAATCTTAATAATTCCCTTATGGTTACTAGTTGGTATTTTAACTTTTAGTTACTATTGTGTTCCATTTGAAGACCAAGAAAGGGGGTAAATCTATAGGGATTGACAATGTACCACCAGCCTCCCTTAGCACTTTTAATACATTGGTTAGTCAGGGAAAAAAATTTGAAAAATGAAATGAACAATAGTTCATTTACTAAGTAATAGCCAAATATTAATCATATATAAGATATATATGATAAAATATAATGGAGCCATTTGTAACATCCACTCCCAAACCATTTTATGTTATGATTAGTTATTATCCTACCTACTAAAATTGGTAATTTCTTGTTGGTATTAATACTATACATACAAGGTATGTGTATGCTATCTACATACCCATAACTCACATCGCTACACTAGTATTCTCTAGTATATTATGCCAGATGATTGATTAATGATTAAGCTTATGATTAGCGGTAAGATTGATTAATCTTGATTATGATTTAAATTATAAATTTATGAATAATTTAATATTAAATTAATTTTGGGCCCTCTCATGACTATTTGACTTTGATTAAATAACTAAACTTGTTTGATTAGTTTTATCATGTATTATTATTATAATTTGGTGGGTGGGTTGGGGCGTGGGGGGGGGGGGGGGGGGGAGAGAGAATGCTAGTTATGGGACTTAAAGAATGGGTAGGTTAACCATTAATGGGTAATAAATATTTTCAAGGATGAGAGGGAATAAGTCTCGGAAGGAGAGGACGGTGAGAAGGAAGTCTGGTCATTTTGTGATACTTGGGTTTGTTGAAGTTTTGGGGAGAGAGGAGAGGAATGAAGTTGAAAGAATTTGGATACTAAGTGCTCTCTAAGGAGGCTACGAGAGGTGATAGGTACTTGATGATTTGAGCACACGGTTTGAAAACATTATCGGTGGCAATTAGGGCTTCGACGCAAAGGGTTAGGGAATTTGTGGAGGTTCCCTAGGGCTAGGATGTCGCAAAGGTTGTTCCTAGGTGGTTGGGTCACGAATTTAGTTAGGTAGACTTGAAGATCATGGAAAGGAAAGCAATTTCATGGACTGTTGGGTGTGGAGCCTGGTTATCTTCTATATTCAAAAGTACCGCCACATTGGACCCCAGTTCAAAATGGGGGCGGCAACGCCACCCGTAAAATATTCGCT
>APFE030296252.1:0-13415 GCA_000404065.3 Pinus taeda
GGGCTTCATTTCCATTGTCTATTGACCCAATTTAATAAGGAATATATGTTTCTCTTTCTTCACAATATTCAACTCATCCCTTATATTGTAGGACATCGTTACCCATTTGTGGGACAATATTTATTATTGAATCCTTGGATGAAAATAGGGGAGTTTGATACGGATCTCGACGTCTAAAATTTAGGAACCATAAATGTTGACAGAGAGAAGAAGAGAGAGCATACAAATATCCTCTGAAACAATTCTTATAAAAACTTTAAATAGAAAATACACATAGTGAATACCTAACATATATGAAAAGAAAATAATTCTTTATTAAATGGAGAAATCATTTATCCCACATTTTGGAGGTCTTTGTCCTTTTACAAGGTCAGGCCCATCATTTATGGTATTCTAGGTTCCTTCTTCAGTTACAATACCATGGGTAAATACCATGTGTGGATACTACTTTCCATTTCGGATCAAGATTCTTCCGTTAGGAGGAAATGGTTCCCATTGTGTCAAGTTCCCTCATGAGAGGATTTTGTTGAATTGAGCCAATGAATAGGAGGGTTTTGTGTGCTTGACCCATAATCAATGTGAGCAAAAGTCAAAGGATATAGTATCCTATAATGCTTATGGGCCAAATTTGATATTGGTAGTGTCTGGCCTAGAAAATGAACATCAATGACAAGGGTGTTTTGTGGTTGATCCATAAAAATGGGTTTGTAGGTGACCGACAACTATGATAAATGATGGTCCAGAGATATTAATACCCCATGACAGATGTGGGCCAACTCTGATACCAATAGTATATGGACAAGCCCTAGATGGGAAAATCTTCATTCACATGGGTCTATGATGGAAGTTTCCCCTAGAAGGTTATAATGTAAAATGTCTTCATCTTGTTGTGTATGACGTCAAAATTTTTGAACCAACTAGCGTGAGTGACAAAATTATTTTGTTAGAGGAGGCCAAGAATGATAATATTCCATTGCAATGGGCTATGAAAAAGATAATCCATTTAGAAGGGTCGATATCATAAGTATTCGATTGGAAAAGGATTTGGCAACGGAAAACCTATGAAATCTTACATAGGTGCGGGATTTGGAAACATCGAAAATATTCCAATGGAATTCTTAGTGTTGTGGCTGGAGATCCGAAATCTTCCACTCATTTTGGATGTGATTTGAAAGTTGATCTGAAATATTCAACATGTACTCGTTACAGTCTGAAGAAAGAAGAGGCTCTTCACTCTAGGATATCATGCATAGGTACTGAGCAAGGCATCATTGCGAGAATATAAACATGAACGAGAGGCTTGGATCATGTTTTGGAATACTACCATGTGACCTCCATACCCTTCGTTACCCCTATTATGAAGCAGAAACTCACCATGCACTATGGCCATCGTTTTTTCTTTTGTGAAAATTCATTTTTATGAAATTTTTTGAACTTCTTGAAACATATGAGTGGTGGCTAAAATCATGGATGGTATGAGATAAAATATAATGAAGTCATTCACGGGATTTCCTATGATATTCATGGAGATTATGTCGTCACTCATGTGGATGTCATTATAACCTTCAAAGCTATAAAGCCTTCGATTTTCTATTCTTGAGAGGGCAGAGAGGGACCGTATGCTTAGCATAGTGGTCACCCTTTTGCCAAGTATCTTGGCAAGAAAAGGGTCAGTTTGAATATTGAGGAGAACCATGAGCACTCTAGAGGCTTGAAAAATAGCGAGCCAAGTGTAGGTCGTGTTGATGGTATCCTCCACATCATTATAATGTTCAACTTTGCAGTCTGGGGTGTGGGGAGTGATGAGAAAAAATAAGAAACTAAGAGATTATTTGTACATCTTCTCCTCCCAAGCGTATGCCATGTATTCATCCTTAATTTATGCGCAGCTAAAATCTCTCGATTCTTGTTGGTTGAGATAGTATTCTAGGGTGGAATCAACAAAGAAAACAACATAATGAGGATTATTGAGGTATTTGAGAATGTACCATTGCTTCTTGCGAGAACTATCATTGGGAAAGATGCAGATTTGTAGCTTGTCCATGAGGCCATGCCTTCACCAGAGTCAAACCTAGATTACTTTCTTTTTCTTGCAAAAAAACTTATGCAACATGTTCTTTCCATTATTGAAGGGCACATAAACACTAATGTCATTTCAAATCTAGAATTCCTCCACCACATATCTGTTTTGAGGCATGTCATCATTATGATACTTCATCTTTGAGCTTCCACCAACACTTTTAATGGCTACCACAACCATAGGGTTTGATCCTTTCCTTCTTACTAATTATTTCTTCAGGGATTTACTAGTTACAATCCCTTTGGACCTTGCTAGTGATTTCACCAAATCCATATGGTGAATGATTTGAAGAAATAAAAGGCTTAACCCTCACCAAGGAGAAAAGTTAATCTTTCATCTAAATAATAACTTGAATCTCAAAAAAATGCCCTAGACATACATTTGTTAAATCAACCTGGCTCTCATACCACTTATCTAGATCGTATGGGCTATCATATAGGAACATTAAATATTGAGAGAGAGTAGGACAAAAAGAATATAAATATGGCATGCAACTATTCTTGGAAAAACATTGAACATAAAATACACACGCTCAATACCTAACAATATATGAAAAACATATAATTCTTTATTATATGGAAAACTCATTTTCCCTACAATTTGAAGGAACCATTTGTCATTTTACCAAGTGAGGCATGTTATTTACAGTATTCTCGGTGGCTTCTTGAGTTACAATAGACTAGGTGGATACCATGGGTGGATTCCACTTCCAATTCAAGTCATAAGGATGATATGACCATATACAGATTTGTGGTTTTTCGAAGTCAGTAATTGAAGCCTAATTTTAGTTAAATTGGGAACATCCAATGGAACTCATACCTAGGGAAATAGAAGAGGGGTCCTTCATCACATAAGCTCTAGACTAGATGAATTTCCCTTTTAAAAATATTTAATGATCAAAGGACCAATAAGTTTGTTGTAATCATGGGCTTGAATCGTTGACCAATATGTTTGAAATTATATTAGACATGAATCCAAAAAATGATCCATTTAATTTAGAAGCGTTTTAGCTAAATAATCCATACGTTTAACAGAATTTGGCTAAATATTGGAAAGAAGTTCCAATGGGAAAATGTACCACAACATATCACTTCTAGAAAAAATTAAATTACGTCATATTATCTATGACAACACAATAAAGATGAATTCAAAGATATTTTTAAATCATAGAAAGATTTGATTGAGAAAAATGGAGCAGATTTAGTATAATATCATCCTCAAAGGTAGAACAAGGAAACTTATCAGCCACAAAGCCCAACATCAAATATAGTTGAGGGACTGTAACAGATAAGAGGAACTCTTATGGTAGCAATAATTAAAAGTTTGATGGGTAAATGAAGTATATAAGAACAAACAATTCTTTGATTTATCCATGGTTTAACATCAACATATTAACTTATTTTCAACCCTAAAAGATAGTTAAGGTTTGAAGTTATAGTGAGATGTTAACATTGAAATGGAATTGAGAAATTACTACTAATATTAGCTCACTGAACCTAAGAAGTATTTAGAGGACTTATTGAAAGAATTACATAGAACATTCCCACTTTGATTCCCTTTAGTCTAAAGACATGGTTGCTCTAAAAAATCCTTCAGCTAGGTTCTGCCCTTGGGAAGGAGGGTAGTCTCTCCAAAAATCGATGACCAATTTGTGATATTCGAGGTCTTGTAACCAGGTCGATTTGAATTTGAAGGGTACTCTAGGTTTTAGGGATGTACCATCTAGTTCTAGATAGATGTGGGAGTGATCTAAGATACCCCAAGATCCAATTCATTGACGGAAATTAGAGAGGATACCAGGCAAGTCCTCCTTGATGAGAAAGCAATCCAATCTCCTACCCAAAGTAGCATCACCAATTCTACTATTATGCCATGTTAGTTTCTTTTTTTTCATGGGGATGTCAATCATATGATGTTGTTACAAGAGATGTTCCATATAATCTAATAGGGGGTCCAGCTGTGTATGATGTCCCTAGGATTTCTCATGACGAATAGTGAAATTGAGTTGTCCACCCAAAATTAAGTGATTAGAATTCATCAACGATAGTTGCAAGAGGTGATTCCAGAGCTCCACCCTACTATGATATGGTGGATAGACATCGATGATACGAAATTTCCTTCCCATCTCCAAGGAAAAAATATCCATTCCTAGGAATCTAGGTCCCCCCCATACAGAAATGGGGTTGATGGATTGAATATTAATGCCGAGTGCAATACATTGAGATCACCCACTGACATCTAGGGCATTAAAGCACCAACCATGCATCATAGAGTGACAAATCTAGGAAACCTACTCTGCCTTCCCAAGGGTTTCTTGTAAGAAATTATGTCAGATGGCTCTGTATCTAGGAGTCTGTTGAGGCTAGTTTTTTAGTAGGGCTAGCGAACCCTTTACATTTGAAGTACAACCACTTCATGGATCATATTGATTAAGGGTGTTGTTTTTCCTAAGAACCTATGAATTGTGGTATGTCTTCCTAAGGCCAGATCTACCCCAGCAAGAAGGATAGCTCTCGAAATCCTAGAAGGGTGCCCTCAAGTGGGTTTGGTATCAATAGGGAGGGAAGATAGACCTAATCTAGATGGTCCAAGGGGGATGTATACCTCGAGGTCAGAGGTTATATGGATGTGAAAGCTGAGAAGTGGTGGAGGGCTTAGGTGAAGTGATAGAGTTAGCTCTAGTAACAAAGGGTAGGGTAGTGGAGAAGATAGTAGAAGGATGATCGAGCGAGCATGTTAGAAGGAATGTGGAAAAGATAGGAATGGATCCATATGCAACATGTAATTGTTGTGCAATGCATATAAAAGAAACAGAAGAATAGAGAGAAAGAAGAGTACACGTGGAGAGAGAAGCTACCAAAATAGTCTGAGATCTCGTCATGGGCGAGGATGTAGGCTGCAGAGAGGCAAAACAAGTTGGTAGAGAAGTATCCCCATCCATAGCCATCAGATTGGTAACGTGAGGAGGTTGTCCTTCCACCAGAGGAACTTCATATTGTGGATTCTTAGTGCCTTTTGCTAATGAAGAAGTCGCCCATGACACCGATGGGCACTCCTTATATAGGTGCCCTACCTTGTGACACCTTCTACACCTAAATGGGACTCACTCATAGTGTAGGGTTTGTTTGCGAGTTAAATTCTTCTAGTGCAGAGTAATTGTTTCCTCTAATCCTTCTTTAGTGTCCAGGTGAACGAGTATGTCGGCCATAGATTTTTTGTTATAAGTTGTATATGACTTATCATGATCCAAATAGGTACCCAGTGAATTTCTGCTGTGAACAAAGATGTCCTCCAACCAAAAGTGTATAGGTATCCCTAGAATACGAACCTAAATCAGACCAACACCCAACTTTTCTCATTCTCGATTAAAGAGGGGTCTCCATTGTTTAGAAGCATAGGGTCCATTTTGATATGCCAGTAGTGGGAGAGTATCCAATCTCTATATTCTTCTCGGTGGAAACTGAGGGCAAACCGTCGTGGACTTAGAATGGTGATCGACGTAATTTCCTTAAGTAAAGTGACCCAAATATTGAAGGTCTAGAAGCAAAGCCACTCAGCCGAATATGTTCTTCCCCTCACACGCCCCACTAGAACCCTATTTGCAGTATCCACCACTTTTCCCATAGTGATACCTTCCCCAAATCTAAGATTGATGCCCTTTCTGAAGGCCTTGACACACTTACTCTTCTTGACCTTACTAGTCTATGTAGTTGTCGAATGGTCTAGGAAGGGGTTGTGATTGCCTTGTGAGTCCATATGTGGAGAAGGGGAGGAGTTTCGAGGGTTAACTACTAGAATATTGAAGCTGGCAGAGGGAATAGGAAAATTCCCCTAAAAAGAGGTAGGGTTAGGGTTGTTTTCTAGTGTGGAGTGAGGGATAGAGGATATCCTAGATTATGACAACCCTAAAGAAATGGGAATGCCAAACAATACGAGGTGAAGGGATGCCTCAGGCAAAATGGAATCAAAGTTAGGGGAGGGTGCAATGCAAGAAGCAAGAAGGTTGAGCGTAGTAGGAGAGAGTGGAGGGAAGTCAAGCCTACGAGATGCAATGGGGGGAGTAGAAGCTGATAGGTAGGGAACATATGGTTTAGAAAGCTCAATGACAGACAGCAGGCCTATCCACAGGTGAAACAATGTGAAATGAGGACCAGAACTTGACATAGTATGAGGGAGTGCCCAAATCGGCTCATAGGGATTTGGGTTGGTGGAATAATCGAGAAGACCTAACTCCATTGCAATTGTTGTAGACAAAATCAGGGATGCAAGTAACGGTTGTAGAATGGGTAGGGAACTAGTCCAGAAAACGTGACGGTGAGCTCCTCACTGTAGGAAAATGGAAAAAGCAATGATGACGACAATAAAACGTCGGACCGCCTACTACCCTAGACCCTTTGGTGCTTCAGTGTAGAGCACCATCTTCCTTTCCTATCACAGTGGGGAATTGTTCATCACCATCTTGTATTTTCATCAAAATGGTTTTTTGTTGTAAAAGGTTGATGATATAATCATGGGACAAAAAAATACTCCCTAAAATGACTCAGTTTTTATGCAGAAACTCAGAATGGAAATGAACTATAGATATGTTTGGCCTCCTAAAGTGCTGGAAGAAAAATATTGGTAGAGAAATGTGTGTCAATATAAAAATATACCATTGGGTTTTCCTGTTTAGCATTCCTATATCTATATTCTTAAGTGTTCTTACTAGGAATTGTGAAAAAAATATCACAATAGATGTTGTGAAGGGAACTATTGACTGTATTTGTTTTCTTTACTTTATTTGAAAATGTTATTACAACTGCTTAGACAATCTCTGTGTATTTAATTAGGATGCATAAATAGCGACATTCATTGTAATGGATGTTTCTTTCATAACTATATAATTTTTTCTAAATTTATTGCAATGATGAAAATATGTTTTTATCCTACTTTATAATCCATTTGAAATAAACGAAAATTTTCTCGATTGGGTTTAACATATTCTAGAAAGAAAGACAATGCCCAAAGTGAATGACATTCAAAATGATGTGACATTATCTGCTTCAATAAATATTGTTACACCCACAATTCTGAAAATGGTCTTTACATATAGATTATTTTTTAACCAAGTTTTAGAGAATGATAGAATAATTATTTTCATACTCTATTTCAAAAGAGTTAATGTGAATCTCAAACCAAAGCATACAAATAAATGTTGGGTGTGGAGCCTAATTATCTTCTTTATTCAGAGGTATCCCCACATTGGACCCCAGTTCATAATGCCGCCCGTAGAATGTATGTCGCTAGGGGCATCCGCCGGGGGGGTGGTGACGATGATTATTTGGATCCCCCCTGGTGGGGGATTGGGGGTAGTGACCCCCAAGCTGAAAATAGATGTGAAATTTCCTTTTAAAATGTTGTAATTTTGTATAATCAAGGTCATTCATTAGGCGAAGATATGACGGTAGAAGTTATGTTTGATTTAGTGTTTTTTTCCTAGAAGGAAACCCCTCGCTATATATGAGGGAATTGTATTGCATCTATGTAGCTCTATATTCTGAGTGAGAAAGAGAGAGGAGATTGTGTGAGAGAAAAAAGGGAATTACAATGGATTTGTTGTAGCTTGTATCTCTTCACTTTGCTAGATAGTATATAAAAAAAAAAAAAAAAAAAAAAAAAAAAAACATCTACAATACTATTATTGCCATAAACGAGAAACAATAAACAGGACACTGGATGTGATGGTTGCATTTCAAATATCTCTCAACACCGTGATGGAATGAATTCTTGAAGAAGTAAATACAAAAAGGTCAGATGTATTCTTTCATATCTATGCTTACAAACTTTGATCTATCTATCAGGATTTCACTCAATATTTTCACAATGCCTTAATAAACACTAAATGTACATAAAAGCAAGAATTAGTGTGAAGGAATGTTTAGTATATGCTATATTTATTATATTGTGATTGCAATTAAAACTAACAAATCCACCTAAAGTATCGTTGGTGAGTGTTGATAGGTATCAACAGCAGAAGTTAAATCAGTTCCATCTAGGGAATGGATGGTGAAGTCTCTGGGCGTGGACCAACTCCAGCTCCATTACACTTCTCGGCGTGGATTTTCTGAACTACTTGGCCAAGCTTGACCATGTCCTTGTGCTTTGGGACAACCATACAATGGCCGAAATAGTTAGCAGTTCCTTCTTCCTCTTGTTGGAATAGTTGGCACTTCGTCTTAAGAACACATCTGTGGAATGGGTTGTAGGATAATAGTTAACACTCAGATGATTTCATTGTTGAATGTTGGGGACTCAAAAGGAAGACAATGATTTGATGTATCCCACTATTTAATCATGTATGTCCCATCCAATTCCATAATAATACACATATCAATGTAACAAGCCTTTAGCTCCCTCCCATTCCATCTTTCTCCTTTTTCTATGCAAGAAGTCTCTGTTAATTTTACCATTGTAAAATAAACTAAAATAAAGGTCTATGCTCCTGCCTTATGGTGTTTCTTTGCGACATATGGTGGAACTGCTAGTTAACAAAATATCATATGAGCAAGTTTCATTTGAAATGAGTTATGGTTTTTTGGCACGTGATATCGAAAATACATGGCTCTAGTCCATGGTATTGTACATACCATATTTATAGATTAAGAAACTCCATAATAAAGTGGATCTAAATCTTCATGGATAAAAATCTTTTTCCATTATTTCTGAAATGAATATATGTTCATCTTATAATCATAATGATAATAATAATAATGTTAATTTCATAAAATTTGAAATTTTAGCAACCTATGATGTATGATGAAGTAAATGTTTTGCTCTTTATTATGGATTGATAATTACTAACATTCACTAACCATTTAATTTATATAATTGTGCTAGTATGTAAATTTCTATTCAAAATGTATTATTTTTTTTTAATATTGATAATTTAAATAAATTTTAAATATTTTAAAGCTACTTTAATACTAAAGGTTTTAAATAATTGAAAATAGATTTTATAGTGAATTACTCGTGTGTTTACCTCTTTTTGTTAATCATATGGGGAGTGAGATAATTTATCTTATTTTGGTTATTGGGTTTGTGTGTTTAGTATAGAGTTTTCTCTTCAAAATAACATGCACACTTTACTTTGTATGGTTTGAAGTGTAGAAACAATTTTCATTGTTTTTTTATTATTGCTTCGCCTTTCTCTTTTATTTGTTGTTGCAATTTTAGATATATTTTCTTAGTTTATTTTTAATTTTTATACAATATTGAACAACTAAAAGTTTATCCTAGGAGACTAGAAAAAAAATTCATAGTTAAAATAATGTATTCCTTAGATGAAACTATTCTCCAAATTTGCATCCTTGTATTTTCCAAACAACTAACACACGTTTCAAGCCATGGGACAATGAGCAAGTATTTCTGGTACCAAAACATGTTCTTAATACAGGCTTAGTTGAAAGGATGTTGGTAGGAGGACTGTCATCACAACAAGAGACATCAACACAAATATCATTAGCAAGGGAACATATTTAGGTATTTTCCTCTTAATAAATCTTCCTTTGTCCCTAAATCATAAATGGATAAAGAAACTAGGAGTTTTTAAAATGTGGTAAGAAAGAAAATATCCAGTAAAAAACCCTCCTTGGATGTTGATTTCATTGGAAAATATCATGTAATTGAAATGAAATGTTATCCAAGAAGATGGTGGAAAAATTAAGCAAGCTTACCAATAATCCTAAGGAGTAATCCCACTAGTTAGAAGAAACATGGGAAAGAATGATATAATGAATGAAGTGAAGAAACAATAATGGTGGAGACAATAAAGACACATAAATGGATTAAGACGTTAG
Organism: Pinus taeda; assembly: GCA_000404065.3. NCBI lineage: Eukaryota > Viridiplantae > Streptophyta > Pinopsida > Pinales > Pinaceae > Pinus > Pinus taeda. Next base: position 9,916 of record APFE030296252.1, read on the forward strand.
GGACCTAACAAACTTAGAGGAATGTGAAGATATGGAGCTTAGCAAGCTTGATTTGCAATATTTAGTATTAGAATGGGATGGGAAATAGACTGTGTCAATATTGAATCAATAAATTGAAATTTTGACAAAAGCCTTGATAAAAAAAGGATAATTTTAGGAATAAAAATTATAATGTAAGCATCACTAGTCTATCTCTTTAGCTGTTGAAACTAAAACACTAAAATAATGATAAAAATAGGAAAATAGAATAAAAGGTTGTATAAAGAAGAACTAAGAAACTTCTACAAGAGTTGAGAGAAATGCCAGTCAATTTAAGAATAATGGCATTGATGATGAACATGTTCCAGCCCACGCGCTCAAATGCCCAAAGAATATACAATCATAAATTATCAGACGAATGAATGAAAAACACAAATATTTATTAAAAATAAAATTCTGAAAGAAAAGCCAACTATGGCTATTCTATAGGAAACAAAGTGCTCATTTGATATGCTGTCTAAAATTGATACTACTTGTTCAATAAACTATAGCTCAATAATATTAGATGTACATGAGGCATCAAGGGGAATTACTTTATTATACATCCACCATGAGATTATGCTTTCAAACACTTTTTCCACTCAAAGATTTGTCACAGTAAAGTATCAACTAATATGGTTGACATAAATGGGCTTCATTTCCATTGTTTATGGACCCAACCTAACTAGGAATATATGTTTTTCTTTTTTCACAGTATTCAACCCATCCCTTATATTATAGGACATGGTTACCCATTTGTGGAACAATATTTATGGTTGAATCCTTGGATGAAAATAGGGGAGGTTGATACAGATCTCGGCGTCTAAGATTTAGAAACCATAAATGCTTACAAAGAGTAGGAGAGAGAAAATACAAATATGATTTGAAACAATTCTTATAAAAACTTTAAATAGAAAATACACACAATAAATACGTAACAATATGTGAAAATAAAATAATTCTTTATTAAATGGAGAAATCATTTATCCTACATTTTTAAGGACATATTTGTCCTTTTACAAGGTGACGCCCATTATTTATGGTATTCTAGGTGCCTTCTTGAGTTACAACTTACAATACCATGGGTAAATACCATGTGTGGATACTACTTTCCATTAGGATCAAGTTTTTTCCCTTAGGAAGAAATGGTTCCCATTGTGTCAAGTTCCCTTGTGAGAAGCTTTTGTTTAATATGAGCCAATGAATATAAGGGTTTTGCGTGGTTGACCCATAATCATGGTGAGAAAAGGTCAAAGGATATAGTATCCTATAATGCTTATGGGCTAACTTTGATATTGATAGTGTCTAGCCTAGAAAATGAACATCAATGGAAAGGGTGTTTTGTAGTTGATCCATAAACATTGGTTTGTAGGTGACCCACAACTGTCACAAATGAAGGTCAAGAGGTATTGATACCCCATGACACTTGTGGGCCAACTCTGATACAAATAGTGTATGGATAGGCCCTAGATGGTAAAATCTCCATTGACATGGGTCTATGATGGAAGTTTCCCCTAGAAGGTTATAGTTAGAAATGTCTTCATCTTGTTGTGTATGATGTCAAAAGTTTTCACCCAACTAGTACCAATGACAAAATCCTTCTGTTTGAGGGGGTCAAGAATGATAATCTTCCATTGGAATGGGCTACAAAAAAAATATTCCATTGAGAAGGGACAATATCGTAAGTATTCGATTGGAAAAGGATTTGGAAATGGAAAACCTTTGAAATCTTACATACGTGAGGGGTTTGGAAACATCAAAAATATTCCAATGGAATTCTTAGTGTTGTGCGTAGAGATCCGAAATATTCCACTCATTTTGGATGTGATTTGAAAGTTGACCTAAAATATTTAACATGTATTAGCTACAGTATGAAGAAATAAGAGGCTCTTCACTCTAGGATCTCATGGATAGGCAGTGGGCAACACATCATTGGTAGAATATATACATGAACCAAATGCATGGATCATTTTCTGGAACCCTACCACATGACATCCATAGCTTTCATTACCCCTATTATGGAGCACAAACTCACCATGCACTATGGCCAGTATTTTTTGTTTTGTGAACATGTATTTCTATGAAAAAATTTTAACCTCTTGAAACATGTGGGTGGTGGCTAAAATCTTGGATGGTGTGATATAAAATATAATGAATCCATTCACACCATTTCCTATGACATTCATGGAGACTATGACATCACTCATGTTGATGTAATTGTAACCTTAAAAGCTATAAATCCTTGGATTTTATATTCTTGAGAGGTGAGAGAGGGACCCTGTGCTTAGCATAGTGGTCACCCTTTTGCCAGGTATCTTGGCAAGAAAAGGGCCAGTTTGAATGTTAGGGAGAACCATGAGCACTCTAGAGGCTTGACAGATAGTGAGCCAAGCATAGGCCCTATCCATGGTATCCTCCACATTATTATAATGTTCAACATTGTAGTCTAGGGTGTGGGGAATGATTAGAAAATAGAAGAAAATCCTAGATTATTTGTGCATCTTCTCCTCCCAAGCATATGTTACGTATCCATCCTTAATTTATGCATGGCTATAATCTCTCGATTCTTGGTGGGTGAGGTAGTATTTCACGGTGGAATCAATAAAGGAAACAACATATTGAGGTTTATTGAGGTCTTTGAGCATGTACCATTGCTTCTTGGGAGAACCATATTTAAGAAATATGTAGGCTTGTAGCTTGGCCATGAGGCCATGGCTCCACCAGATTAGAACCTGGACTAGTGTTTTTTTCTTCCAAAAAAACTTATGCAATCCATTCTTTCCATTATCGAAGGGCACATAAAGATTAACATCAATTCCAATCTACAATTACCCCACCACATCTCTTGTTTGGGGCATGTCATCATTATGTTACTCCATCTTACAGCTTCCTACAACCCTTCTAATGACAACCACAACCATAGGGTTTGATCCTTTTCCCCTTACTGATGATTTGAGGAAATAAAAGGCACAACCCTCGCCAAGGAGAAAATTTAATCTTCCATCTAAATAATAACTAGAATCTCATAGCAATGGCTTAGCCATACATTTATTATATCAACTTGGATCTCATACCACATATCTAGATCATAAGGGATATGATCTAGGAACAATCAATAATGAAAGAAAGTAGGAGAGAAAGAATATAAATATGCCATGCAACTATTCTTAGAAAAACCTTGAAGAAAAAATACACACACTGAATACCTAACTATATATCAAAAAAATATAATTCTTTATTATATGGATAAATCATTTACCCTACAATGTGAAGGAACCATTTGTCATTTTACCAAGTGAGGCCTTTTATTTATAGTATTCTTGTTGGATTCGTGAGTTACAATAGCACAGGTGGATACCGTGGATGGATACAATGGGTGGATTCCACTTTCTATTCAAATCATAGGTATGATATGACCAGATGTAGATTTGTGGTTTTTTGAAGTCAGTAATTGAAGCCTAATTTTAGTTGAATTGGAAAAA
>APFE030296261.1:0-28497 GCA_000404065.3 Pinus taeda
GGAAACTGAAAGAACTGAAAGAAGCACTAGAGGGGATCCACGTGGAATTAGTGGGTGGCCACCAATATCCACCTGGATCAGTGTGTGTGTGTGTGTGTGTGTGTGTGTGTAATGATGATGATGATTACACACATAATGTTGTTTGTCATGGAAAGATTGTGTGTCATAATCATGTGATCACTAATGTGTATCATGTACCTAGACTAAGTGAAAATTTGTTGTCATTACCCCAACTAATCTAGATTGGAAAAAAATTAGAGTTTTGGAAATATTACTTTGTTGTCAAAGATATGAAGAACACCATTTTTGTTGCTATTGAAGGCTTCTTGGATAGAAAGGATCGAATTTATCAGTTTTGTGGTCTTGCTAAGAAATATGATGGAACATTTGCACTCATAGCCTATGCTAATAATCAAAGTAGGCTATGACATGTGTAGCATCCCTAATTTTACCCCTACTTTTTGTAATGTTAAATGTTACTGCAATACCAACATGGAGAACCACGACTCGACAATACACTAATTTTGCATTTATTAATTTATTATTTAAAAAATTAATTAAACCATTTGAAGGAAGGACATACTTACAGATCTATTCCTTAGTTTGAGGGAAGTTGCATGCTTGCTTGCATGTTTTGAAAATCCATACCTAGCTAAATTTAATGTTGGAAGCCACTTGCAATTTGGGAAAATCCACTAGCTAACAAATTTATTGTGATGTTATTGAGGAAGAACTTTATTTTGATGGCAATCATTTATGAGATTGGATTGGGGAAATGGAAGGAGAGGTGGTGCCCATTCCCCTTCTCCCCTTGTAGGTCAAGGAGACAACTTGAACATCCCTTCAAGAAAACACATGGAAGATCCAAGTTGCACCCTATCAAATACACGAAAGAACCAAGTTTGTGCTCTCTTAGATGCACCACGGGATGTAAAGGAATTGTTTATATATACACATATCATAAGAGAAACACAATTGGACTTTATATGACTAGTGATTCACTATTTGACTCTTAGTGGTTGGTCCTGAGATGGAAATTGGTTCCCTCATGCTTTCATGTTTGCCTTTGGCTAGATCACACTCTTTATTTTTTATATATGTTCTTGGGATTGATCATTGGTCATGTGTGGGAATTGGTTCTCCCTCTCTTTGGTTGTGGTGTGTGAGCACTCTCATTCTCCTAGAGGACAAAAGGCATTTATGACTAATTCAGGATAATGTGGAGCTATGGAGCATGACTTATATGATTGAGTTGCATTAGAGCTAATTATTGAGCTTGTGCTCTATTACTTTGGGTGCTAATCCTATTATTTTGTATTTGAGGCCATTGGACTATGTTGTCTAAGTCTATGTTGTTACTGGGAGGTTTAGTGGATGATCAAATCACAATGGTGTTGTTGTATAGTTGCCAAACACCTAGATGGGGCAATCTAAGTCACAGTGGTGATTGCTAGAGAGTTGTTAACTGTTATGAAACCATCTCACAAAGAGATAGAAAATATAGATCAACGACTTAAAAATCAGCCTCTTCAAGGGGGAATCCTATTTTACATTACACAAATGAATAATTCTTGGATGATACAAATAACTAAAACCCCTTTCTATATATATGAGTCTAAGGGGTCATAATATAATCAAAGACGACATAACAATGATAATATAAGGGCACAACAATAACAATAGTGGGCTTCTATGGGGCACACTTATAACAATATGGCGAAAATAGGGGCACAATAATAACAATATGGGGAAAATAGGGGCACAATAATAACAATAAGGGCTACAATGACAATAGTAATGGGGGAACCACTAGTATTATAGGGACCTAACATGCCCCTCTCCTTCAAAAAAGTGTTTTCCTCAATGCTTGAGTAGTTATAGATACTTTTGTATAAAATTCTCATCCTCCAGTGTGGAATCTTCAGCGGGTAAGTTCTTCCACTTGATGAGATACTCCAAAATTGATTGATTTTGTAGTTGTCGAGTTCTTATTTTTGTGACTGCTTCATGTTCCAACATGATTTTTCCTTCCTCGTCAAGTTTTGGCAATATTGTTTGAACTATGAGCTTGTCACCTATAACCTTCTTTAAACATGAAACATGGAAAATTAGGTGCACTCGAGAAGCTGCAAGAACCTCCAATTTGTATGCCATAGTACCAATCTTTTGCAACACCTTGTATGGACCATAATACTTTGGTGATAATTCATTATCCTTCTTAGCTTGCTTGAGGGACATTTGTTTATATGGTTGTAGCTGTAGCAGTACCTAGTCACCTACATAAAAAATTATTTCGCTGCGATGTTGATCTGCATGTTGTTTCATTCTATTCCGCGCCAAAGTGAGGTTATCCTTTAAGAGTTGGAGAACTTGTTGTTGATGCTCGATGTGATATTCCACTGCTAGAACCTTATAATTTTCTCTTAAATATGATGTGATCGATGGTGGAAGATATCCATAAAGTGCCATAAATGGGGTTATATTTGCTGTTGTATGGAAGGAAATGTTATACCACCATTAAGCCAGAGGAAACCATTTCACCCATTGTGTTTGTTTATCAAAGACAAAGCAACGAAGATATCATTTCAAACATTTGTTTACTATCTTAGTCTTCCCATCAGATTGAGGATGATAAGATGAGCTATGGCCTAATTGAGTATGGAGACAAGAAAATAATTCTGTCCAAAAATTTCCAGTGAAAATGGGATCTCTGTCACTTACAATAATCTTTGGGTTTCCATGTAGCTTTTGAATTGTTTCCATAAATGCAATAGAAACTGTATTGGCTTTAAATGGATGAGATAATGCACAAAAGTGTGCATATTTGGTAACTTTGTCAACTACCACCATGATGACACTCTTTCCTTGAGACTTTTGTAAACCTGTGATAAAATCCATTGAAACCTCCCCCCAACGTTGGCTTGGAATGGATAAAGGTTTTAATAGACCTGGGGTCTTATTTGTTTCAACTTTATTTTGATGGAAAACCAAACATTCCATCACAAACTTTTGAATATCTGATTTAAGGCCATCTTGAAAAAATTCATTCTTTTCCCTATAGTAAGTTTTTAAAAATCCTGAGTGCCCTCCTAAGGGAGAAGTGTGCAATTCCATAAGAATCTTTTGTTTGGGTTGGGAATTCTTACATAGGTATAAGCGATATTTGTACCATAACAAATCATTTTTCTAGTGAAATGTATTAGATGTACTGGGATCGTATTGTAGACTTTGAATGAGTGCCCACACTTATTCGTCATTCTTCCATTCATCACTTGTTTTGTTTATCCAATTTGTTTGGATAAAAGAAATGGTGCAAAGCAAAGCTTCCACATCCTCATCCTTTCTTGAGAGTGCATTTGCCACAATATTTTGCTTCTCTTTTTTGTAGTTGATTTCAAAGTCATAACCCAACATCTTTGTGACCCATTTTTCCTGCTCTTCTGAAGATAGTCTTTGTTCTAAAAAGTACTTAAGACTATCATGATCTATTTTTACCTTGAAGTGTCTTCCCATTAGGTAGGGTCACAATTTCTTAAGTGCATGTAGTATTTCCAACATTTCCTTCTCATAAATAGCTTTGTGTAAATACTTTCCTTTGATTGGATGACTTTCAAAAGCAATGTGTCTTTCTTTTTGCATTAAAACAACACCAATTCCATTTCCTGAGGCATCACATTGCACAATAAAGGTTTTTATGAAGTCCGACATAGCTAAGACTGGTGCTTGGCACATTTCCTCTTTAAGATGTTCAAAGGCCTTTGTTTCTTCTGGGGTCCATGAAAATGGATCTTTCTTCAAAAATGTTGTTAGAGGTGTTGTTATTATCCCATAACTCTTAACAAACTTGCGATAATACCCTGTCAACTGGAGAAATCCTCGCAGATTCTTTATGGATGCGGGGATTTTCGATTCCTTAATGGCTTTAATTTTTCTAGGGTCTACCTTAACACCTTCATGAGATACAATATGACCCATATATTCCACCTCTTGTACTCCAAAGAAGCATTTGGAGCTTTTTGCATATAATTGTTTCTCCTCCAATAGTTTGAGCACCCTGTCAACATGTTGAACATGATCCTTCCAAGACTTGTTGTAGATTAGTATATCATCAAAAATTACTAACGCAAATTTTCTAAGGAAGGGTTTGAAAATGGAATTCATTAAACCTTGAAATGTAGAAGGTGCATTGGTAGGGCCAAAAGGCATGACCAAAAATTCATAATGATCCTCATGAGTTCTAAATGTTGTTTTTGGAATGTCTTCAGTCTTCATTCTAATTTGATGATATCCTGAACCAAGATCCAACTTGGTGAAGTAAATTGATCCATGCAATTCATCAAATAATTCATTAATGACAAGAATGGAAAATTTATCTTTAATAGTGAGCTTGTTGAGCTCCCTATAATCCAGACACCTGCACCGTGATCCATCCTTCTTGTGCACCAATACTACTAGAGCAGAGAAAGAACTTTGACTAGGTCGAATTATACTAGCTTCTAACATTCTGCAACCATACGTTCCATTTCACTCTTTTTGGCATAGGGATATCTGTAAGGCTTGATGTTTGGAGGAACACTTCCTGGAATCAAATGAATAGCATGATCATGATCATGAATAGGTGGGAGGCCTTTACGAGTCTCAAATACCTTGGAATGATTGTCCAAGACTTTTTGGATATCTGGAGAAATAGATGATTTCGAGGTGGGAACCTCTAGTGAACATAATTGTGCAATTACGCCTCGTTGTTCTTTCTTTATAAGCTTTTTCATTCTATTAGAGCTGATTATCTTTCTCGATTTCCCTGCGATACCCTTTAATTCAACTTCCTTTCCTTCCGAACAAAATTTCATGAAAAGTTCTTGAAAATTAAAAGCTATTGTACCCAAGGATTGTATCCATTGTACTCCTAATACAATAGTAGCACCACCCATTGGAATGGAAAACATTGGGCTATTCAATACTACTCCCACGGATAGCTTGATATTATGGCACTTTCCAGAGCAATTTATGGTTCCTCCACTTGCAACCATCACTTGACACTTTGGTGTTGTATATAGGAATAAATTCAATTCCTTGGCTATCTTACAATGAATAAAATTATGGGTACTGCCCAAATCAATCAACACTATTAACTCTTTCTTCTTGATATGTCCTTCTATCTTGATAGTTTGAGGAGTGGTAATTCCAACCAATGAATTACAAGATATGGTCGAATTCATTTTTTATTTCTCTAGGGTTTGTTCCTAGTGTATATCCTCTTCTTTTGATGTTTGTTGTTCCTTTTCTTCCTCCTCCTCACAATATATGTAAAATAATTTCTTCTCAGAACACTTATGACCTTTAGTGTATTTTCTATCACAACTGTAACAAAACCCTTTTGCTCTTTTTTCTTCCAGTTGTTGTGCTGTCAACCTTGTAGGTTGTGGTAGGCTAGGGGCAACAACACTTCCATATTTATAGTTGTGAGTGGTAGGCTTCCTGGTTGCTATAATTTTTCTTTCCATTTTTCTTTCCAACCTGAATGCCTTCTCCAATGAAATAGGTTCCCAAAGGTAAACCTCATGTTGTATGTTATCCTTTAAAGTCCATATGAACACATTAATCCTATGCTCCTCTAGAATATATTTTACCCTTATATTCCATTTTTGGAAGTCCTCAATGTACTCCATCATTGAACCCTTTGTTTGAGATTTATCAATTGTCTAAAAAAGGTGTTTCTTTTTGTATCCTCATAGTGTTCCATCATTTCTTTCATAAAAATTTTCCCAAGTGACAATTTGTTTACAAGAGCAAAGCCATCGATACCATACAAACTGATTTGGGTCCAAATATAAAGTTGCAATGCATACCTTTTGTGCGTTTTTCAAATTATGGAGATCGAAATATTGCTTCATCTGTAGTATCCATGTTACGGGATCCTTGCCATCAAACTTCCTCATATCGATCTTTGGAACATGGTGGGTATTCAATCCAACATTAGAGTCTATGAAATCATGATTAAAATTTCTTTTGTTCTCATCATGAGTTTCCTTTACTACCCTTTCACCATTAGTAAACATTTCTTGTAGCAACTTTGTCAAATCTATCTTCAAATCTTCCATTTTTCCTTCCACGTCATTCATCTTAACTTCCATGCCTCTCTTTAAACCATCCATATTAGCTTCCACATCATTTATATTAGCTTTGATGCATTTCTTTACACCATCCATATTATCTTCCATGCCTTTTGTTAAACCATCCATCTTAGCTTCTGTTACTTTTTGTGAGTGTGAATTTTTTTGCACTTGGTCTCATAATTTTGATATATCATGTTGGATTTCTTCCTCTTCTTCGTGAGTCATGCTAGATATTTCAGGTTGCTTACTAGGTGTTTCCATTTTCTTTCTTCGGGGCATCAATTAATGATAATTATGCTTCACTATGCCCTTTTAATTCCTTCAAACTAATTTTTCAAACCAAAGTTATGCAAAATTAAGAAAAAGAAATACACACCTTTTTTCACTTTGTAGGAGCTTGATATTGAATCTAATGTATCTATGAAATTTCGGATCTCCAATGTCTGAAATTACGAACTACGGTATCCCTCTGAGTTCTCTTTCCAATGCCACCAATCTAATTGAAATTGGATTCTCCAAGAAAGAGTTATCCACAATCTCACAACATGACCTGATTATACACTTTTTCAGTAGAGCGAACTTGTACGAAGTTTCACGTGTTACTATTTCAACCTTTGGATCTGAAAATGATGCACAAAAACTTATAGCCTATTCTCTTTCTGTAACTTCTTACGAAATTTCAATTTGATACTCAGAGAGACAGTTAGGACGATTTTCCCAAGGTCACCTATTTTGGATGTAATTCGAGAGCCTGCAAAAACCATAACTTCCTTAGCTCATATCTCAGCAAATAGAGCGAGACAAGATCTGAAATTTAGACCCGAGGATCATCGAGGGTACAGATAAAATGGGTTTTTTAGTTAGATTCTGAAATTTCACAGAAAACAAGTTATAGTGAAAATTCCATGATGACCTGTTTGCAGCGGTGAAACCCTAGAATCCAAAGTTGTGATGCCAAATGTTATGAAACCAGCTCACAAAAAGATAGAAAAGATAGATAAACGACTTAAAAATCATCCTCTTCAAGGGGGAAACCTCCTTTACATTAAAAAAATGAATAATTCTTGGATGATACAAATAACTAAACCTCCTTTCTATATATAGGAGTCTAAGGGGTCACAATATAATCAAAGTCGACATAACAATAATAATATAAGGGCAAAACAATAACAATAGTGGGCTTCTATGGGGTACACTAATAACAATATGGGGAAAGTAGGGGCACAATAATAAAAATAAGGGCTACAATGACAACAGTAATGGGGGAATCACTAGTATTATAGGGACCTAACATTAACCATATGGATAGTGGACTACAAACCCATGTGGTGTTTTTTATGAAAATAAATATGTGAGAACACATGGATAATGGATTTGGAAACATCACCATCTAGACCTTGGCACAAATCCCTATGATTAAAATATAAAAAATGAATGAGTCACTATGGTGCTTACTGCTAGAGAGAAGTTGATAAACCACCTAGATAGTGGAATCCATCTCTTGTGTGTTTTACCAAACCATTGGTGTGAATTCCCCTGTGCAAGAATCCCATCAGACTCTGGGTTTGACTCAGAGGTGGTCAGTTACAAGAGAGATTGCAGTGTAGTTGGCTAACAATTGGGTGGAGAGTGGAACTCCCTCCTTCAATGGCTAGTTATCCTAAGATACTCAGATACATATAAGTATCTATGTATATTTCGAATATGAACTTTGACATTCCATATATTATTTATGATTAATGCAATTTTTTGTATGTTTATGAATGATTGTCTGAGGTTTATGTTTATGCTCAGAGTTGACAAGCTATCTTATATATTTATGGAGGTAATGAATGCTTAAAGATTATTTCCATACTCATGATTTTAGGTAATTTTATATGTTGTGATTTGATTAGATATCTATTTTTTGTTGGTGATCGCTTAGTTCATGAATGATGTGGTAAATATGTGGGTTTTGCACACTCATATTCTTGTTGTGACTAAGAATTGTAACTAGCTTAATATCCCGAGTTTCATTGTTTAAAACATGGTATGTAGCCAATCTTGAGTGGTCATACAAACTTCTATGTCTCCTTGAAGATGAATGAAGGAATCTTGTCTCGTTGAAGAATTTAATTGACCTGCAACAAACAATAAAGTTGGATTTCTTTGCATATAAGTTCACTTTATACAAAGTTAAATCTAGGTGAATTGGCCATTAGAACCATGCCCTTTCTCTTATTTGGGATCTGATGTAGTTTGTATCCTTGTTGGTGCCCCTTTATATTATTATGGATAGGGAACAATATTGTTGAGAGTTAAGTTCAGGCATTGGCCATTATCTTTAAGAAATTTGGTGTTTGAGAAATTTCCCTTTTCATTGAAAATTCCTTAAATTTCTCTTCTTTCCCTTTTTCTTTAGTGCATCAATAGAATCCGATGATCCAGGGTCTGAGGCTAGAAGGGAGTAGTTCCCTTTGTATATGATTTTTCTCTATTCACTATCCTTACACATCTAGCATCCAAGGATCGATAGGTTGGAAATGGCCAACACCATCTCGGAGGCCCAAATTTCATCTGGGGTAGGATTTCCATTTAAAAATCCTATGACATATAGGATCCATAGATCCGAGGTTGGATGAGGGCCAACACTTATGTGGAGGAAAGATTATGATAGAGACATATTTCCCTTTCAAAATCCAATTGTATATGGGATCTAAGGTTGGATGAGGGAGCACACATATGTAAAGGTCCAGATGTGACCCATGTAAGATTAAATTTAAGTGGAGTTAGATATGAGGATATAGGGGTGGAAAATATTCACACTTCTTTAAAGGCATAGATATAAGGAGAGTGAGATATTATTTGGTGGACCTTGCCTCATATTCTAAGGGTTTGGGGAGTGGTAAGGGCTGACACAACATTGAAAGGGTCGAATGAGCATCAAGCAAATATAACAATGTAATTCAAAATTCCATAGGGTGAGGAATGTTAATCTAGGTTGTCATTGATGCCAATATGGCAATATTCTGGACAGTAAACAATGATGTGAAGCCAAGTAGAGCATATCCATGAAGCAACAGGAGTATGTCAATATGGAAATATTCTAGGATACTGAATGATGATATGAAGCCAAGGAGAAGCAGAGCAGATCCGTGAAGAAATAGGAGTAAGAAGCCATGAGGAGAAACTAGAGGAAATCCAAGACAATGAAGCCATTGGAGAGAATATTGGAAGTCATAGGAGCTATCAGAGCAGAGCTACCAAAGCAGAGAAGAGGTATTGGAGCAGTATCGGAAGCCATAGGAAAGCCAGGTTAGTGTAAGAGTGGGAGATTGAGGAGGAGCCATATCAGGAGTATCGCATGTAATATATGCCAAATAAGAACTGCAAAGTATCAAAGGAGTTAACAGAGCAGCCATATCAGACCAGAGAAGAGCAGAAAGTCAAGGGAGCTTAGATGATTAGGTTTTGAGTGAGAAGAGAGAGGTTGAGTGTTAGAGGGGGTTTGAGAGAGAGAGATCAATTTATTGTTGTAATTGAGCTGAGAGGGCAAGACTCATGCTTGGTGTGGACTCTCGTTACTCTGTGTATCCGTGTTCAACAACTAACTGGGTATTTATTTTTATTCCCATTGAATGGATCGATGGCGATCCAATATTAAGTGAATGAATCGATATATGAATGTCGTGTGTTAAATAGAGTGTGGCAGAAACCATGGTTTTAACACAGAGTCCATCAAAAGCAAACGAGATTAAGTTAAGGAGGAAACAAACGAAGAGTGAACAAGATCTGTTGGATCTCATAGATCAACGATCATTGCATGGTGGAAGAGAAAAGAAGATAATCAACGAAGAGGTGGTTTCTCAAAACCATAAGTGGTATTTCGGGCAGACAAAAAGTTGTACATTGTATTGAAGGGTAGTCACCCGATTCCATTAACCGTTCGACATGTAGTAGCCGATGAGAGAGAAAAACACTTTATTGGGTAGGTATTCTCCGTGCTTGTGTCTCACTCGAAATTGTTTTGGATTGTCAGATCAAGTGGATCCAGATTAACGGTCACAAAGTGTCGTGCATGTTGATTGATCGGGAAAAGGCATCAACCGTTGATCTGATGGAAGGAGATCAATGGTGGAGATTGAACAGACTGGTTCATGATCAAGCTAAGCAACAACCGTCAGATTGTGCGCTAGATGGACGATCACAATTTAATTGCTAATCATCGTTATGAAGGGTTGTCACTCCCGAAACCTCCGATTGCAGTAATACATGTGGACCCGCGGCTCCATTGTAAACTGCCTATTGAAATATCACATCTACCATATGGCAAGCCTCTTGTAAAGCCTTGCAATAATAACGTGGACCCAAATGCACCATTTAACATGACTAAATGTAATATTGCATCCACGCTGTATCGATAGTCTCTAAGGGATGTCAAACCACTGATTGTGATAAGGCTGTGGACTCGATGGACTTATTAAAAATAGTTTAATATAATATCGCATCTGGTAGGGGCAATCGGCCATTAGCTATGGTATGGGCATGACTTATAAAAGGCCTCCGGAAGTCGTGATTGTGATTAAAGGAATGCGATGTCTGTGAATAATTAATGTATATTGTATGAATATTAAAAAGGGCCTCTCTCATATTTTTTTTAATATGCAACACTATTGTAATTTGGCCTCTCTTCTGAATTAACGTGTCGTGTGAGTACTGGAACGCTCGAATAAACAAAGGAAGCCATAGATCGGGAAGCCTAAGAATCAAGCGAGTGCAGAGGAAGCTAAAGCGGCCAAAGGAGGGAAGCCAGAAGATTGAGTGAGCGTTGAGGAAGTCGAAGCTCAAGTGAGCAAGGAGGAAGCTAAAGGTCAACATATCAGGCTTATATAACAGAGAAAAAAAGGTGGTTGGTTGTTGGCGAACTGGAAGAAAGGAGCAAGTTGTAGGTCCAGCAGGATAGAAAGAGGCCAAAAATTTAGTAGGACAAAAGGAAGACGAAGGTCTAGCCGGATAGGAGGCAGTCGAAGGATGAGCAACTCTATTGATCGTGTTACCCTGTGAAAGACTCAGACCTGTGATGAATTAATCAGGTACATAATGCATTCTGAAAGACAATTATGTGACATAATAAATAAAGTTTTATTTGACATCGTTTGAAGGGAGCAGTAACCAGCATTGGAATTGAAGCATATGTGATTTATTTTTTTATTTTTTTTTATTTTTATTTTTTTATTTTAATTTTATTTAATTTTATTTTTAATTATTATTTATTTATATTATTATATTATTATTATTATATTTTTAATTTATTTATTTTTTTTAATTTTTAATTTTTTAATTTTTAATTTTTATTTTTTAATTTTTTTTAATTTTTATTTTTAATTTAATTTTTTTTTTTTCTGGGAAGTAAGTGAACAGTGAGAAGCAGTCACACCTACAACATTTACTATGACTAGTAGAACAAAGGCTTGAAACAAAGAGTTGGTTCTCATGCAGAGCTTAGTCCAGCTAATAGTAGACTCACCAAAGTTGTGTGGAGACATTATCAAAGATTATGATGGCTATTTGACATCATCATGAGATAACTTTTGCAAACTTTGTGTGGACAATATGAAGAGTTGTAAAGACTTCTTCATATGAATACTGGTTGCCATTGATGCCGTAACATGGAGACTACAGTGAAGTTGTAAACATACAAAATTTAGTAAAGAAGAGTTTTGGGAGCAGATAATCACTATCAAGCATGCCTTGACAAGATTGGGTCAGAGCCCTTGGGGTTGGAGGCTCAGAGTTGGAAGGATTGGTGCCCTTGGGGTTGGTGCCTCAGAAGTTGGAAGGATTGGTGTCCTTGGAGTTGGTGCTCCTATATCCAAGGTTGGTGCCTTGACAACAGAGGGTTGGAGCGCTTGAGGTTGATGCCTCAGAACTAGAAGGATTGGTGTCCTGGGAGTTGGTGCTCCTAAGTCCAAGGTTGGTGCCTTGAATAAACAGATTTGGTGTTCTAGATGTTGGAGCCTCACAAAAGTCCAAGTTGGTGCTTGGCAACAGATTGGAACCATATATATTTGTATCTATTTTATTGCAAAGATTATATTAATAAAAGCATTTATTCTTGTTGTTCATCTTGTGTTCTGAATATAAATGTTTTAACTGGTAAAATAACAGTTGAAAAGAAATATTAATTCACCCCCCCTCTTATTATTTCCAACAAGGACTTGGTGGACCATACATTATGTTGATGTGGCAGTGCCATGAGGTCCAAATAGGGATCATGTGGATTCCATGTGATGGCACAATGATGGCGTGGCATGATATAATTGGACAAACATCTTTTGGGCACCACTTTCAATCTGAGAGTCAGATTGAGGTGAAATTTATATCATTGGAAAGCTCTCAATGAGATGAATGTGATGGCAGAAACTGTTTTGAGATTGGAAGACTTTGATAAAAAGAGGATTTTGTAATCCTATCTTCATAACAAACCTTAGAGACCAAGAAAAAAGAAAACAAGTAACACCTCCCACAACCTGAGAGGGGACAAGGGGATGTGAGGGAGTGTTACAACATGAATGGCTTGAACACCTAAAATTTTGAATTATAAACCTAATGGTAAAACAAAATAGTGTTTTTATTTTACCTACAATTTCCCCCCCTAATGGAGTGTGTGAAGCATTGAAAGTTTAAGGAATTTAGGGCATTTTCTAAAAATAAATGCAGTTAAACTATGAATATTTGGGATCTAATAATGAAGGAGAATATGTGAGCAAGGAAATTGAAAAGTACTTCTGTAATATCCCTAGTTTGACCCCTATATTATATTGGACCTAATTATGTGCCAAGTGTAAAAATGTAATGTGATGATGAAAATAAATTATTGTAAATGATGTAATTATACCAATATGAATTCCTTGTGAGAATCTTAAGACCAAGACTCAAATAGTGAATGGATAGGCATATTTGTGCATGTATTTGTAAGGATGATGTGTAGCCTTTCCATGATAGGAATAAAATTTTTAATCATGCATGTGAAAACATAATAAATAAAAGGCCAAGACTAACTAGGAAATAAAACCTAAGAGTATATGAGTCCATGAAAAGATAGGAGGTGAGTGTGTCCAAGGGGAATAACAATAATCCTAGCTATCTGTGTATCCTAATCTTTCCCTTTTCTTATTTACCATGTTCCATATTCCAACTCCTTTTATTTTAATGCTACTAGTGGTTAGTTAAAAGGCTATATTTCATTTTAAATACATATATGAGAGTGGGAGTGGAAGGGAAGAGTGGAAATACTTCATTCTTTAGGAATTCTAAACAACTTCGACTTTCACGAATCCATGAAAAGTTCAAAAGATTTATTTCCCTACCTCATTGACCATGTAAAAGGGAATTTATTTGATTTGGAAAAGGATATTCTCAAATTCATGTGATCTATGGAGGGGAGAAGATTACTCATGAAAACTAATCTACATGGATTTTTTCATAGTTGTAGAAAGAAATGGAAACACAAAATATATGGAGAGGAGATTGTATCGTGGAAGATTCTAAATAAGGAATCATCTTCCAAGTCACTATGGATATTGATCAGTAAATACCCAACAACTAGTTTTTATTGAGGGGGAATATGACCATAAATAGTAACTGAGGCTCTCATTGCACATAGTGAAGATAATTGACAAGAAGAATATTCCTATGGTTTTTTTGGGTAGAGGAGAGACTATCTTCTTGTGTTGTATGGGTAGTAGAGCGAGTTCCATACCTATGTTGACTGGAAGATTATGCTAATAGCATTATGCAATGAGTTTCCTAGTTGGTCTTGAAATCATCTAGGATGGAAAGAGTGATCTGAAAGCCTTGATAATTTCCCTTCACCAAGGTGGTTTCAAAACATAACTTGAGGGTGTCATCTATAGAGGAATACCTATGGTTGCATTGAAAATTTCTCACATCAATCAATGGATTGAACCAACTTATGGATACTATAGATACTCTATCTCTACTAGATAAATATTTTGTTATCTTGGGATATTTTTTTTTTACTTGTGAGTATTTTCATTTGAGTTTTTCTTCTTGTTTTATATTTTTCTTATTGTTTTATGAGTTCGGAATGCCTTCTTAATAATTAGTCTTGATATGAATTATAATCTAGCGGGAAAAGTTATGATTAGATAATCACTTTATCAACATGGTATAATGTTGTATGTACTTAGAAAATATTGGGAAAGTAATCTAAGTAAAATTTTGTTCCCTTTGTGATGAATTTTTATGTTTCTTTAAGTAATGTTTTTTGGCCTAGGTGTTTGTATTCAAATTCATTAGTTGAGTTTACAACTCAAACACTTTTTCCCTCTAATCTAGGTTTAGTCAAATAATTAAGTGTCATATCCTTTTCAGTGTCAATTTCCGTCTCAGTTAACTCTTCAACAACTTCTACTATAGCGAATATATCAATAATTTCCTTGGATTAAGAACCAACAATTCTATAGATCATGATCGATTTTCTTGCAACATTTACATTTAAGACTTCCTCTTTATCTTCTTGATCTACTTTCCCATCAAAGTGTTGGGATTGATTGACTTGTCAACATTAGTTGATGTAGGAATTGAGTCTTTAGTTCTATGGTAGCGTACCATTATCATAGCCAGTAAAGTCTCTTTTCTATTTCTATTTTTTCTTGGGTTCAATGGATATTTATTTCTTGTAGGTATACTCTAGCATTTTGAAACTAAAATATCCCTACTTTTCTCTAGATTGTTGTGTGGATCTTGTTTTAATACTTAAGTAGAAGTTACTCATCATCTTTAAAAACTTTCAACTTAATGATATATGGATAAAAATAATAAACATAATATAACACTTGTTGTCTAGTTTTCTACCTGATGGAATACCACATTATTTTTGGATTCATCTAATAACTCACAAGTAAAATTAAATCTCTAACACATATAAAACCTATTCCATGACAATAATTTGGCCCTCTACTATTTTTATCTCAGGGAACACGACCCTTTATATTTTTGTATAATATGGTGTCTTGAAGTAACTATTAAATTTTCTTAGTAGACTTATCCAATATAGTGGTGAGGACCCATTAAATAGCATGATTTCAATGTTTCCTTCCACTCTAATTGGATGATCACAATTGGGGTGATTGGTACCATATATTAGACAATCAATATAGCACTAGTATAAATTATTATGTTCACAATACTACCTATTGACACTAGAGAGAGGTTTCTACCTTGTTGGTCTCTTTGTGTTTACATTTTGTAGCATCAATTTCATTGACATACAAATTTATTTCCTACAAGTGACTATAGGTCCATAAATTTATGTTCTTGAGTGTGACATTTAGAAATTCCACTTGCACTAATAATTTCTTCTAAATGCTCAGCCTTACTTTATATTTGTTGCCCACTTTTTGTTTCCTACAATCTGACAACTTTGTGATCACAATTTTTTTTTAACCAACACAAGAGTGGATTCTTTTCCAAGCCATAAATCTACATTGCAACACTACATTTATATGGTTATAAAATGCCCTATTATACTAAATGTGATCCATAAAAAATGTGATTCCTATTTTGGGATATTTGCAAATTCAACTCTCAACCCACCATATTTGATAGAATTATATGCAAAAACATGACAAAGATATAATATTTGATAGAATTATATGAAAAAACATGACAAAGATATAACATTGACATATGAACTATTATATGTAATAATATTTGCATATGTTTTAGATAATTATTTAGATAAAAATATTGTCCCTACACCGATGTAAAATTTGATGGCATACATTTTCTACTCATACATTGATTTAAAAGATAGACCAATAAACCTTATTTTGATGATCTAGCATAGGAGGTTCACTACAAATTGATATCAAAGCCATTAATTACAATATTGACTTTGTATAGGCTCAAGGAAATAAATTATAAGATGGAAATATTAATAAGTATAGTTGTAAGACATCAAGGTCGCAAAAATGGAATGATAGTTATTATGATTTGAAAGCTAATAGGTGGTAATTTTATATAGTTCCTACTATCCGACTAGAGTTGGGGAAACTTGTCTTTGTGGTAGTCATAATAAAATGGCCAATGGAACCAATCATAAGAGGAATTACTTTAATATGTGATGTGAACATGAACGTGTATGACAATACCACTAAGCAAGTTTTCGTTTTGGTTGAACGTGCATGCCGATACTACTAAATTGTTTTTTTTTTCTATAATACTACAACTATTGCGATTATAAAGTAGCTATATGAAACTAATGACATAAGTAAATTTATTAAGTCATTTACTAGTGTAGACATGACCTAACAAAAGTTCCTTAGAAAACCTCAAAACGACAAGACACAATTGAGTTATAAATTTCACAACAATTTTATATTTTCAACCGACCTATTCATTTCACTAAGCTTAACATTTTATTTGGGAATTGATGTGGGAGGTGTGGAAACTATTATGTACCAAATATTTGTTTTGAAGTGGGATCTAAAGAAATTTTGTTTTACCAACCAATAAATCTAAGAAAACAATACAAATAGTATGTAGAAGATAACCCTTCTCAATAATCAAATGTTTGATTATTAATTGTTATGCTATATATAGACTTTCCTCAAAGCCATCACTTCTAGTCACTTTGACTTTTGTTATTGTCATATATAATTATTGGTTCCCACATTGAATCTGGAGCATTCCTTTACTAGTTGCTCGTCCTTGGTTTCCATTTGATGTATTGTTAAAATAAATTTAATACATGTATGATTTAGTTCTGATGATTGATAAAGAAAGGAGAGCAAATATGATATTATAGAAAATAATATAAAATATATCGAAAACTAAATTTTATTAAGAATTATATGGTGAAAACATTGGAATTTAGATAACAAAACATGGTATCTAGAAATATTGATTTAATCTAAATATTTTATGAATTTGCCTTGAAATCTAGCAAAAATCATTTTCAATTGATGGAATTGTATATGTCAAATGTTAACATTAAAGAATCCCATTGCAATAGTGGTATTTGAAGGTGCTAAATACATTTTTGAATTTAAAACAACAATTCTATTAATCCAAAATTGCAATTTTTGACAAAGATTACATGGCCAGATTCTATTTATGAAAAAGAATTTTAAGAAAGTTTAGCATTCTTTGAATCATGGTAGGTTATTAATGAAAAGAGAAATCATTGTTGCACTCCCTTATAAAAATCCCTTAATCTAGATTTGGAGATTCATTTTAATATAATATAAAGGAATCCTAGCATGTAAAAGCCCTAAAAACATAAATTCTAAACCCGAGAACTCAGGTGGAAAAAAGTGGGCCCCAATAAACAATATTTAATTATAAGAAACTATTTGGTCTTACCATACTCAAACATTGTGTTAATTGGAACACAACCAGGCAACTATTTTTTAAGAATTGAAAAATGAGTTGAAAGCTCATTACCTAACAATTTACCAACTCCCACTCACTTCTACCAATACTTTTGGAATGCTATTAAGAGATATCTATGCAGAATGATCAAATACTCCTTAAAGAAACTTGCATTGGTGGAGGCATTAATTCATCATTTCTGGCTTTAATTCCTAAGAAAATATTCCCTCTTCCTTTGATAGATTTCACCCCAACTCTCTCTACAATGTTTCATTTAAAATCATTTCCAAGCTTCTTAATGATTGTCTAAAAAAAATCCTCCCTCATATTATATCATAAAACCACAGAGGTTTCATCCTTGGGAGAAAAATTATAAACAACATTACCTTAATACAAGAGGCTATTGATTCCAATTAGACCAGAGGCGACTAATGAATGCTTATCAAGCTTGATCTAGCTAACACTTTTAATAGAGTGAGACATAGCTTCTTACTTAGTGTCATGAGGAAAATGGGATTCCACACCAAATTTATCTAGTGGACCACTCTCTACATTAACTCTCCTTGGATATTCCCCCTAGTGAATGGCAGAGTTGCAACATTTTTCAAAGCCTCTCAGGGTCTGCGACAAGGTTGCCCAATATTATACCCTTTTTATACATCATCATAGAAAATGGATTAAGCCTCCATTTGGAATTTGAACGTATTAATGGCCACCTCCCTGGTCTTAGATGTTGTCAAAATGCCAAAAGTTCCAACCACTCTCATTTTGCAAATGAAACCATCCTCTTGGGTGGAGCTTCTCTGGTCATTGCCAGGAGATTCACATTTGTTCTAGAGAATTTTCTCTCAATTTTTGGAGGTTTAGCCAATGTGACAAAATATCCAATATTCTATTGCAACATATCTAGATTCAAACAAAAGCAAACGGGAGAAAGTATTGGTTTTAAGTTTATCGAGAGTTGGAAGGAAATCAAGTATTTAGGGATCCCCATCTGTCTTAAACACCATTCACCGCAAGCATGGAAGAACACTCTAGTGAAAATAAAAGACAAGTTGGAATCCTGGGGTGCTAGATGGTTAAACTTGGTGGGATGCTCCATCCTCATAAATGCAGTCTTATCTTCCATCCCCCTGTATCAATTTTTGGCTCTTCTTGCTTCGCAAAATGTTCTCCACCGTCTCAAATTCTACATTAGAAAGTTCTTTTTGGAAGGAGGCAAAGCCTCTACTAAAAAGTTTCATCTGATCAAACGGGCTAATGTGTGACCTCCAAAAATTCATAGAGGGCTTGGTATCTAGGACCCTACGCTAATGAATTAGGCCATTGAAACTAAATTTGTGTGGAATCTCAAAACCCATCAAGAGACCTTGTGGGTACAAGTCCTCAAAGAAAAATACTTCCAACAAGGAAAAGAAAAGGAGATATTCACCCAATTTAGAAATCTCAGTAAGGATACCCGATATGTAAACTTATATCTACTATAACTACTCTCATTAATGACCACCTCAATTGGATTCAAGGGAATGGATCAAAAACCCACATATGGAATGACTCTATAACGTATCAATTACCTCTCCAAAAAACAGAGGAACTACAACTCTTGGAAAACTTCATGTGTAATTATAGGAAGAATATGCTTACTCATATTTATAGATGGGATGAATCTGGTTGTTGGATTGATGGAATCTAGATGACCTCCCTAGCAATATTTTTCCCTTGTGGATATTTTGAAAGAAAAGTTGATGGGGTGCGCTCCCTGGAGCTAGCATGCTGAAGAAAAGCTTGGATGGAAACATTATGTATGTACATTTGAGGATGGATACAAAGAACTTATTTTCTCATCACAAATCCCCCCAAATTCCTCTCTCTCGAAAAAACTGTGGAAATCCAATGCCATACCTAAAGTGAATACGTTTTGTTGGCTCCTCTCCCATAAAAAAATTTCAAATTTTGAAAAAATCATGAAAAGTGGTATACAAGGCCCCTCTCATTATCCCTTATGCGAGCAACAAGAAGAGTTGATCATTCACATCTTCCTCTCATGCCCTTACACCAAGCTAGTTTGTAACTCTGCCTTGGGCTCTTTGTCTCCTCGAATAAGGTGGCCACCTAACCTCCTACCTTGATTTTATTATTGAAAAAAAAACTATATTGGATCCTTCTCTAGTAAATATAGTCTCAAAAGACTCTAGGTTTCCCTTCCCAAATACCTATGTTGGCATATTTGGGTTTTTTAGGAATAACTCCATATTCAAAAATATTTTGATCCCTTCAAGACCCACTGCTTTAAAATCCATTTCCTTATGTCTAGAACTCATCAGTACCTCTCTTTCAACCCTTGAGCCCAACTTAAACCACCACGAGAAAATATGGATGGACTCTCTTCCTAGCCCCACCTCCATTCCTAGATATCGCTTAATGGAAAAGACATGGAAGCTTCGACTCTCTAATGAAGCCTTAGAACATTGGAAAAAAAGCATAATCATTGGATCCTCTAAGAGTAACCTAGGGGTCGTAGGAGGGGGAGGGATTATATCAACTCCCGAAGGAAAAATTGTTTCCAAATATTCTTGGGGGCTAGGCAGGAAAACCTACAATCAAGCAGAAATGTATGATCTCTTATTGGGTCTAACTCTAGCTCATGACATGGGAATTTTTGAGTTAATAATCCTTTAAGACTCTATGATTATTGTACATCACATGATTAATGGTTTCTATCTAAAGGAGAATCGCCTCAAGCTCCTCCTCAAAAGAATAAACTATGATTTGGACCTCCTTGTCTCAAAGGCTCTCTTCCATATCCTTAGAAGCCAAAATTCATAGGTAGATCATCAGGCCAATCTAGCTTGCCTCTTTCCACTCCAAGAAATTATGCCTATGTCACCCCCTTAATATCACATTAAGGGCTATTTTAAGCATTAGTATGAATCTATTATGGGCCAAGATGGTCAACATCATGGTTGATGTTGAGTGATTGAACCATGCATGGGAAACTCTATTTACTCCCCATGCTTCTCCTCGTCTTGTATAGAAGAGCCTTCCTTGTATTGTTCCACCACCTTGTAGAGTAATGAATTCGGTGAGTTGGAGTATGTTGTGTTTTAGTGGTGAGTTGAGTGGCATCGCCTGTGAGGGTTTCCATTCCAATATTAAATTCTAGGCCCAATTCGAGCCCCCTCACAATTTTTTCTAGGAAAATTATTCACAAGGGATCTCTCCCTCTTGCCGCCATTCAAATTCTGTGCTCTTCCTTTTCAAATTTGTCATGGCACCTGCAAGTTTAGGCACTAAGAGGCTTTGTAATCCCCTGTGATTGCTAGCATTCTTAGCATTAGTGGGTCGAAGAATTGGCTTCCCCACCCTTACAACTTGGTTAATTGGTGAAATTCGCTTTTAGGAACCCATCTTGTGCAGAAATTCAATAATGAAAAAACTCAGGGCAATCTTTGCATCTCTTATTTCGACTTTATTGTGTGTCTCTTTCAAGTTTTTATAAAGTGCATGCACCCCATTTATTTCTAGTCCCTTATTCCTATAGAAGTGAATTTCTCTACTCTTTTTGTCCTTTGTCAATTTGAGTTGCTACAGAACCTCCTTTGACCATATTTATTGTTCTACGTTATTAACTCCTTTACTCCCCATTCTATTGTAAAAGGGGCTATTTTCTCCATACCTATAGGTCCCTTATTCTCCACCTTCATCATTCCTTCCTCCTAGTGTTTACCCTCCCTGTGGTTGAATGAATAATTTGTCTCGATTAACCACTTATCCTTTGGCACTACACCATCTATCACTTCTTCCTTGAATTCCCTAATGCTCGCTATCATCTCATGAAACCCTCATGACATCTCCTGCATGCACAACTCAAGATCAACCTCTCTAGCCTCCTAAATCCTCCCCACTATATCGTCAATAATTTCTACAATTCTTAGCAGTTCAACCACCATTGAAAGTTACAAAGCTTGTAATGCATGCAACAAGCATCTGGAGGCCCTACAGATGGAGAATTTGGAAATAAAATGGAAAATTTATTGTAAGATACCTATCCTAGGGTCTGTTAATAGATCTAATTTCTTCTGAAATTAAACGCAATAAGAGGCGATAGTTTACTTGCTTACAAGACTTTTTAAAAAATAAAATTTTACCATTTACATTCTAATCAACATAACTTAAGGTGAATATTTCATTCTAATAAAATTTACAAGAGTAATCATGGAGGAATACCTGTACTGGTCGCTGATGGAGATGCCTTTGTCCTGCTTCTCCTGCTCAATGCTCCTCTTGACGAACCCAACTAAATTTACCTCCAAGCCAATTAGGAAATAATCCATAGCCCAAGAAACCTCCACAGGTTCCCTAGCCCTCCGAGCCCAAGTCTAGCCAGATGTAGTCTGTGTGTCCAAGATGAATGAACAGGAACAAGATAACAATATTCCCTTCTCTCAACAACCCAAGAAGCCTCCACAAGTTCCTAAGGTCTCCAAAAACACAACAAGTCCTCAAATCACAACCAACCCACAATCATAAGCAAGACCCCCAACCTCCCCTTTCCTCCCTTCCCCTTTCCCTTTTTATACCCTCCCTCTCTTCTCCATCTCAACCACCTCTCATTAATGCCATTAACTTCTCATCCATCCTTACAGTTGAATTCTCTTCTCCCAAGTAAATCTAAGAGTACATTTGGAAATGTGACATGAATGTAAAATTTGGAAATTAATGGGAGAGGACCATGTCTCCTCCCAAGTAAATCTGAAAGTACATTTGGGAATGTGAGATGAATATATATATTGATAATTAAATGGAGAGGACTATGTCTTCTCCCAAGTAAATGTGAGGGTACCTTGGGGAATGTGAGATGTAATTACATGGAGAGGACCATGT
This sequence comes from Pinus taeda, assembly GCA_000404065.3. Classification (NCBI taxonomy): domain Eukaryota; kingdom Viridiplantae; phylum Streptophyta; class Pinopsida; order Pinales; family Pinaceae; genus Pinus; species Pinus taeda. The sequence continues at coordinate 22,380 of APFE030296261.1, forward strand.
CTTCTCCCTAGTAAATGTGAGGGTACATTGGGGAATGTGAAATGAATATATATATTGATAATGAGTTGGAGAGGACCATGTCTCCTCCCAAAGTAAATATTGAGGGTACATTGGGGAATGTGAGATGTAATTAAATGGAGAGGACCATGTCTTCTCCCTAGTAAATGTGAGGGTACATTGGGGAATGTGAGATGAATACATATATTATTTGAAATAATGGAAGGAGACCATATCCTACCTAAGATTCAATTTGAGAAGGTAAGTTGAGAATTTGAATAATGGAAATCACGAATTTTATATTAGACCAATGTTTCTCAATATTTTTAGATAATGTAAACATTAACAAAATTTGGAGGATAAGATTAAAGTCGGGCATTACATACACCCCTCCTTGAGAAAACTTTGTCCCGAAGTTAGAATGAAAAGATGCAAGGAGTTGAAAGCATAGCAAACCAGAGAGAGTTATAGCAATAAAATTTGATAAGTTAGATAATGACATTACTTCCCATCAAGAGTCTCCAACTGATGTATATCCTCCTATCCATCCCGAACAACTTCCATTCCCACCCTATCCATCCTCTGTTGGTGGCGACGGCCATACTAACCATTGATAAAACTGACATGGTGGAAGTGCCGAATACATTGACCTAACTTCCCCAGTAGGCAACTGGAAATCGTCATCACACGTCAAGGGGAGCATGTCCACCACTCCCCTCCCACGATTCCATGTTTTGGAGGATACACGGTGGGAAATTCTTCCACCCCTCCTGCAGAACTAGGGTCAATACCCTAATACAGATTGCACTGCAGAGCTGGTTGGACTTGTCATCGAATAATCCAGTCAGGTCATCTTGCCACTTGTCATTTGCATTTTATTCGTGTCATAAGAGTGCATATCGAGTAGATACCAAATGTAGTAAAATAATGTACATTATACCTTCCTCATGAGATGTCTCGTCCTTCCCTCTTGGCTATCATATAGTTCTTTTCCCCCTGCAGATTAGCTCTCATTCATGCATTTATATAACAACAAGACATATAATCATCACATTATTAAGTCTAGTATCCATGTGTCAATTTGGGAATTTTCACTAAGTCATTCATTTAAAGAAATCATATCCACTTGAGCTATATATGAACCAAAATAATTCTGATAAGTTACGCACTAGATAATCCATCACTAAGTGAGTCATACATGTAGTCCATACATCAACAATTTCTATCATCAATATCAAATTTATCAACTGATTCATATAAGTAGTCTTATGTGTCAAACCAGATGCATCAATATTACATAATGTTCATAAATAAATAACATGGAACTGAAAAATAGAACCTTAACATAGGTAGCTATCTAAGTCAAAATAGGCATCACAACTGCTCAAAAAGTGAGGGGTATTCACGATGCATGGTCTCTGCATCCTCCCAGGTAGCAGATCTTAGGCTATGCTTGTCCCACTAGACCTTAACTTGGTCCACCGTGCGACGTATGAGCTGTTGAACCCTACGGTCCATATGCATAATGGTTCTACCATTACGGTTCCCATTTTCGAGACCTACAAGTCCTGCCAATCTAGTTTGTGAGATTCATCAGAAACATAATGTCGTAAAATAGATACATGAAAAACATCATGAGTTTTATGCAAATGGGGCAGAAGTACAAGATGATAGGCAACTGGTCCAATATTCTCTTTGATCCTAAAAGGTCCTACAAACCAAGATGACAATTTTGTCCCCTTCCGAAACTGGATGGTGCTTTTGTTGGGCCGGATACAAATAAAAACTTGGTCCTCTATCTCATAACTACAATCAATCCTATGTGAATCAACATAGATCTTCTGTCTATCCTGTGCTTCCTTTAACCTTTGCCAAACCTGCTTTACCCGTTCCTCCATTTCTTGAAATAATTTCGGGCCAACTATCACTCGGTCCTCCAACTTTTCCCAACTCAACAACGTCCTGCAAGGCCTTCCATATAGAGCTTGATAAGGAGGCATCGCAATCGAACTGTGATAACTGTTATTATAGGAAAACTCTACCAATGGTAAGTACCTTTCCCACTGAGTGTGATTATCCATAATGTACATCCTAAGCATGTCCTCTAGAACTTGATTTACTCTTTCAATCTGCCCATATGTTTCTAGATGATATGTAGTGCTCAGGTTCAATTGAGTTCCTAGTGCTGACTGCAAACTTGTCCAAAACCTACATGTAAATCGAGAGTGTCTATTAGAAATGATCTTTGTGGGAAATCTGTGTAGTCGGATAACTTCATTGACAAACACTCACACCACACCCGTAACATCGTAAGTGTCCCTTACTAGGATGAAATGGGAATTTTTGGTCAATTTATCAACTATAACCAATATAGCATTATGCCTCTAGGAAGTGAGTGGCAAACCCACCACAAAATCCATGGAAATTACTTCCCATTTAGATGTAGGGATGTCATGAGGTTGTAGGAGTCCTGTTGGATGGTGATGATCAGCCTTCACTCACTGACATTCAAGACATTTGGCGAACAATTGGACTATCTCATGCTTCATGCCTGCCCAAAAGAAGAGTTTACTTGTGTCTGCGTACATCTTCTTTACCCCAGGATGTGCACAATAGAGTGATCTGTGAGACTCTCTGAGGATTGTTTCTCTTATACCCCCTTCCTTAGGTATGTACATTCTCCCTTAGAATCTCAATAGCCCATCTGGTTCAAGGACATATCCTTCAAACTTTGGTTTTATCTGTTTCCCATTTTGGATAGCTGAGAAGACTTTTAGATACCAACTATCTTCAAGGAGTTTCTCCAATATCTTCTCCCTTAAATTTAGCTTTAAGGTTACTAGGGAGAAGGTTCATGGACTCCTGCTTAGTGCATCCGCCACTACATTCTCCTTTCCCTTGATGTATGAGATTTCAAAATCATACTCACTCATGAATTCGCTCCATCGCCTTTGTCTGGCATTCAAATCCCTTTGAGTGAAGAGATGCTTCAGGCTTTGATGATCCGTTCTTAACTCAAATCTTCTCCCAATGAGGTAGTGTCTCCATAACTTCAAGGCTAACATCACTGCTGCCAATTCTAAGTCATGGGTAGCATATAACTCTTCATGCTTCTTCAATTTTCTAGAAGCGCAAGCTATTACTCTGCATTCGTGCATCAATACTACACACAATCCTTGTGTCGAAGCATCAGTGGAGATAGTGAAGTCTTTTCTCATGTTTGGTACTTGAAGGATCGGTGCACAAGTTAGTAACCTCTTCAGCTTTGTGAATGCAATGTCACATTCATTTGTCCATTCATACCTAACCCCCTTTTTCTATAATGTGGTGATGGGTTTTGCAATCCTTGAAAACCCTTCCACAAACCTGTGATAATACCCAGCTAGCCCCATAAAACTACGCACCTCATGGGCATTTTTTGGTATTGGCCAATCCATTATGGCTTTCACCTTTTCCGGGTCAACTGAAATCCCTTATCCTGAAATGATGTGCCAAAGGTAATGGACTTTCTTCTGAAATAATGAACATTTTGACAATTTCCCATACAATTGATTTTCCCTTAAACAAGTCAATACTACCCTTAGGTGATTTTCATGCTCCTTTTCATTCTTGGAATATATAATAATGTCATCAAGGAAGACTTGCATGATTTGGTCCAAATACTTCCTGAACAAACCATTCATGAGGCTCATTAATACTATTGGTGCATTTTTTAAATCGAATGTAACACCTACGAACTCATAGTACCCAAACCGAGTTCAAAATGCAGTTTTTGAGATGTCCTCCTCCTTTATCCTCAATTGGTGGTACCTAGATCGTAGATCAATTTTTGAGAAGACTGCTGCCCCCTTCATTTGATCAAATAAGTCATCTATTCGAGGTATTGGGTACCTATTCTTTATCTTGGCTCTGTTTAAGTCTCTATAATCTATGCATATCTGCAAGGAACCATCCTTCTTCTTGACAAAAATTACTGGTGCACCCCAAGGTGAAATACTAGGTCTGATCAATCCCAAGTCTAAGAGCTCCTTTAACTGCATCTGCAATTCACAAAGCTCTGGAGTTGTCATCCTATAGGTTGTCTTAGATATTGGTTCTGCACCTGGTTTCAGATCAATGGTGAAATCAATCTCTCTTACAGTAGGTAATCCAAGCAATTCCTCTGGAAAAACATCCTTGAATTCTGCCAAGACTGGATGTTGATCCAGGGAAGGTCCTTTCTGGCCACTTACAGTCTTGACCAAATATAGTTTGCAACCTTGTCTGAGACAATGTTTTACCTTCATCATGGATATGAATCGTAGGGACACTCCCCTCTTGATTCCAAAAATTTCAATTGGCCTACCTTCATCATCTAAGCAGATCACCTTCTTCTTAAACAGTCTACCAAAGCTCGATGAGCTTCTAGCTAGTCCATTCCAATAATTACATCATATGTTCCCAATGTTGTGACGTATGCATTCAACATAGTCATGCACGCCCCGAGGTTTACCTGACATTGGTCAACACTAGGCCCTACTGCTTGTTTTATTCCAGAATCCATCTCAACTTGTTTAAAGTCATCATGCTCATAGGCTGCCAACCCACATTTTTCTAATGCAACTAGTGAATGAAACTATCTGTAGCACCAGAGTCAAACAAAATTTTAAATTTTACTTTGTCAACCTTCGATCGATGCATTGAAGGCATGTGGCTTGTACAAGTTCTGGGCCATACCTGGCATGAGGGCCCAGGTGGACTTTTTGCAGTGGCTGGTTGATAGATGGAGTATACAGGACCAGTGCTTCTTTATTGGTGGACACCAGCTTGAAATTGAGCCAGCTGATATATACTTCTTGACTGGTTTGCCCAGGAGGGGTGAACACTTGACTCTATTTGGGCCCAGGGCAGGTGGCCAGTCTGTCGAGAGCCTCCGCCTAGAGTTCTGCAATGTCCAGAACTGGGACAAAGGGATAGATATCAAAACCATATCCCTTCCTGAAGTCATGGTTATTGCATTCATAGTTACCAGACTCGCGGCAGTGTAGCGCTACACATTGCCACCAGATCCCAAATGCGGATGGCAGTTGATTGCTTTCGAGGCACCATTTTCAACTGGTGCGATGTTGTGTTGGCCAATGTGAAGGGCTAACTGACCAGGGCCAAAAAAGGATAGCTAAAGACCTTTGGTTGTGGTGCTATAGCTGTGAGTTTTGGTCTGGAGAGGGTTCTGATGCTGATCCCATAGCACCTTATTGTTGGAGTTGGGCTTCCTCGAGAGCCCAAACTGATGCGATGGGTTGCAGTTATGGCTCCTCATCCTGATGAGGGGACCGAGGTCGTTCAGTTCAAACCTAAGTATTTCCAATGGTTGGAAAACCAGGTTTTTGCTATTCAAGACTTTCCTTATGCTGGGGTTGATTTTCGTGGAGACCCAGACATGGCTCTTCCGCCAGGAGAGAAATGGGATGATGCAGGTAAAATCATTTTCAACATTTTTCCTAATTTAATTTTTTGTTGTTTTTATATCGTCCCAAAACTGGTAGTAAAAAGTTTCAAATGCAGATGTGGGCCCACGACTACCAGCCACTCTCTGGCCTTACGAGAGGAAACAACTAGTTGCACCGCCTTCAGCCCCACAGGACGAATCAGCAGAGACCTTGGCTGAGTTGGAGAGCCATTTAGAGCGCCTGACAGGGGACATGCCCGAGACCAGTATAGATGACATCCCTCGTCGACTTCAGCGCTATGTGATTGGAGTTCTAGGACCTTTTAGGAGGTTCCTTTGTAAGGTGGGCCGTGCAGTGGTTTCGTATCGAGATCATCACCAGTGATGGGATGATCGCCTATTGTAGTCACATATGACATTTTTGCTTTTTGTACTTATCATTTTTGTCGATCATAAGGTGTTTTTCAACCTATGATCAAGGACGATGTATTATTTTGAAACACTCCTATATATATGATATCATTATTACCCGCTTATCTTGTTAAACATGTTATGGAATGTTTTTTAAATTTACTTGTATGATTATTGCACATGTTTACTTAACATTTGAGAAGTAATTGCATCTGCTAATGTATTTAAAGATCTTGGAATATGTTGATATTCAATATAGTCAAATTCACGTTCCAAGAGACG